>KZ507382.1:19864-79137 GCA_002844005.1 Limosa lapponica baueri
TTCAGGGACCATCCAGAGATTTGTTGCAGTTTATGCAGATGCGCATGTGCAGCCCAAAGCAAGACTGTGTGTGCAGGAATACTTGAGTTATTCCTGTTTAGGCACATCAGCAAGGCTAAGCTGCTCTGGCAAAGTTATACCCCAAGGTGACTATATTGCTTCCAGTAGCCCTAGTAATTCATGGATCCTGGAGACATATCCTTACGATATCTTTGACGGTTTCATTACAGTATGGGCCCATTCCGTTAATTAATATAAATAGTTAAATAATATTCAGGCTGTTGTGCCTCAGAGCTGCACTCCACTATTTGGGTTGTTCTGGAAATCAGAAACTGAAAGTGTACAGTACTCCTCTTATATCACAGGCAAGTTGTCAATGCCCCATCCCTGCAAGGGTTTAAGGCCAGGCTGGATGGGGCTTTGAGCAACCTGCTCTAGTGGAGGTGTCCCTGCCCATGGCAGGGGGGTTGGAACTCAATGATCTCTAAGGTCCCTTCCAACTGTAACCATTCTATGATTCTATGATGATACCTTCTTACTCAAATGGCCAAGGTTTCCTTTGACGAATGAGAAGCTTTTCTTCTGCTGTCTTTCTTCATATTGCCACACAGCAGGGGAAAGATCTAGATATTGGTGGGGACAAGTCAGCACTCGGGCAGGATACAGCAGTTTGCAAGCCACTGGACTAAACAATGTTCCAACTTATACAGAAAAGAAAAAATTAGATAAAATCCAGATGCCACTTAGCCTCAAGGCAACATCTTCAGAAAAGATCTCCCCCTAAAAAGAAAATGCCACAAAAATCAAGTGGAAGAATGAAGTTACATACACTCTAAGAATAATCAATAGGACTCCAATAAATTGGGCCCTGAGACTGCACTTTATTCCCTTTGGTAAGCCTTTAAGTGAGGCAATCCCTTGAAAAGAAATGGCACTCCATGAAGGCAGGCATCTTTCCATGTGCCTTTAAGACTGAGAAGAAATAGCATAAGATGCAAGTGATCCAAAATTTATGATGCAGTGAAAGCAAACTATTATTTTTGAAGGAAGAGAGGACCTGTTTGTTCTCTTGCCAACTCACATGGTTCAAAGAATGATCAGTGACAAAGGAACCTAATGTGATTATGGAGCTGAATAACCTAATAGCAAATGCATCTTAAATGTATTTGAATGCAGAATAATGGAAGGAACAAGATGAACACCTTGCATACTCTGATGGTCTGTACCCATAACCATTTAGGAAAAAAATTAGACATTTTTCTGGAAAGCACAATGTCCAGGGGCAGTATAAAAACCCCAAGTAACTTTTTAGCCTTCATTAAGGAAGAGATAACAAGCAATGTAGAAAATATCAAAGTGCCATTATATAAAATCAATGGTACAATCACATATCAGTTCTGGTCATCCAATTTCACAAATGAAAAAAAAAAAAACAAAGCAGAAATAGTAAGGGACAGGAAAGAGCAATAAAAACAACTAGAGACACAGAAATATTTCCATATTGGAACAGATTAAAAGCAAAGAAAAAGGAAGATTATAATTCTTTGTTTTGAAAGAAAAAAACCCCTGGGAACACAATAGATCTATAAAGCAAATAACAAAGAAAAATGCAACAATGGGATCCTAGCTAATAATGAAACACAGGAGAACAGAAGAGATTTTTTAAAACTGATAAAAACCATGAAACTCAGTTCCACAAGATACTTTTGAAAGAAAGAGTTCAGTAGGATTAGAAAGGGGAGGTATTGCTGCAGGCACAAGAAATTCTCCATCTGATGCTACCTAAAATAAATACATTTCAGTAACAACAACCTGCTTGCTTTCAGATATTATTGTGTATAGGGATATTACTGCAAAATTGTCCATGAAAGATTAGATTTTAATCTTTCTCTAAAACATGTGGTATTGGTTATTGCTGGTCTCTGGAAACGCAGCTCTAGAAGAATCTTGAGTCTGATCAATTACAGCAACCACTGTGCTACTTTTGAAACTGAATAGCATAATGTTTCCACTAATAAATTAGTAAATAAACACTTAAATTGACTATTTACTCAAGGGAAAAAAAAAAGTTAAATGCAAGAGGGAATTATTTGTAAAAGAGGGAAATAAAACAATAACAACAAGAAAACTAACACAAACCAAAACCAAAGTACCAGGAACATGATACGTATCAATGAAGGTGCTGTGCCTTTGAATCACTTAATACAAATAACTTTTGCCAATCTGTTCAAGGGCTGCAAATGCTAAAAACTTCTGAAAAATACGATTTATGACAACTTCTGCAACTACAGTGCTTTAGCTAAGTGTTACGAAGGCTAATCATTTCTCATGCTTCCCCAGCCAAGGTTAGCAGTTGATCTCACCCATAATCGAGCTGCTACATCAGGAAGTGAAGTACTCTCTGAAGGTATTCAACTTTTTATGAAAGATCAGGACAAGGTTTAATGACTCTAGGTTTTTTTCCCCTCTTTTTGGCTCACAGTACAAAGTTTCACACAGTATAATTGAAATAAATGAGATATTAAACCCTAAAAGTCAAGGTACATGTAATTAAAATCTAATCACTGTTCACTTCAGCTACCTGCTAGGACATAATCTTTTAAGTCTCAAAAGCAACACCATTTTAAGTGACTCATTTCTCTCTGCCCTTTATTTACAAATTACCGGCACTATTGAAGTATGTCTGCTTTGATTATTCCACGGACACTGCCTAATAGAGAGGTTTGAGCTTTCCAGGCTGATTTGACAGAGGTCCACAGATCAGACTCAAACCAAGGTCCCTGAGATAAAATGCACTTATTTAGCCACTAAAGCCATCTACTGGAAAATCAATATCTCAGATGTAATGAGTTGTAAGACAAGTAAATTAGAGTACGGATTACTCTGTCAATTGGAACACATAACTTTCCTCTGTAATCAAGTATTTCATATGTGGTGCATCACATTTGGCACTGGCTGCTTTGTCTAATTACTGTACATTTTATTTTAAATTAACAAGAAACTTCCTAAAATACCTTGGCTTCCACATCCAAAGGTGCATGAGCCAAAACAGAGGCTCTGGAATAACCAGAAAAATTTCCTGCTTTAGCAGGAGATGGCATTGAAATAAAGTGTGCTGTATAATTAATGTGCCTGTCCTTTCTCACTTCAGTCCTGCTGCTGATATGAAAACAGTTACTCTAGAATAGCTCTAATCATCACTTATCCTAGTCACAGAAGAGTGTGGCTATGGAAAGCAACATGAAAATTTATAGCTCAAATCCATAACTAAGGAAATATTTCTATTTAAAAATGCAGCTGAGAAGAATACACAATTACTTCATTTGTTCTTAAAACATCCATTGACTAAGAGCGTGCAAACCCTGCTCAGGTTTGCACATGGCTGAGGCATCTAAAACCTGTTACACCTGTACTGACACAAAATATACTGTGAGTTCAGGACATACACAGGCAACAAAATCAACTTTGGAAGAGGAAGATCTTAAAATCATTGAATTGTCTAGGTTGGAAGGGATCTTTAAGATCATCGAGTCCAACCATACAACCTAACACTGCCAAAACCACCGCTAAACCTTGTCCCTCAGCACCATCTCTACTCATCTTTTAAATACCTCCAGGGATGGCAACTCAACCACTTCCCTGGGCAGCCTGTTCCAATGTTTGATAACCCTTTCTGTGAAGAAATTTTTCCTAATATCCATCCTAAACCTCCCCTGGCACAACTTGAGGCTGTTTCCTCTTGTCCTATCACTTGTTACTTGGGAGAAGAGACCGACACCAACCTTGCTACAACCTCCTTTCAGGTAGTTGTAGAGAGCAATAAAGCCTCCCCTGAGCCTCCTTTTCTCCAGGCTAAACGTTACCAGTTCCCTCAAACACTTCTCCTAAGACTTGTGCTCTATACCTCAGAGTGGGGTGGAATCCTGGACAAACTCAGAATATTCTGAATGCTTGAGAAGCCTATACCATAGCTAAAGTCCCCACACTGTTTAAGATAAAGGAAAAGTTTGGAGTTCATTCATGCTACAACAGTAGCATGGAGGACCAGCAGTAATTTGAGACTGAGAGCTCTTAAGTTGTACAAAGCTCTGCTCTCAGGATGGAGATTCCAGAAAGAATACAGTATCTGCATCCCAAGAGTATGCCTGCAGACTTACGGATATGAGTAGTGCTCGGACTCCTAGATTCAAGAGGAGTGTGAAAGTTTGGTTCAGTTCAACTAGCTCTAACAGAAACTGAACAGAATGCTGATAAATACCATGCTTGCATTTGAACAGATCTGAGACTTACAACTGTTTTTTTAAAAAAGGGCTAGGAGACCACACGTGCATAGTTGTGGAAGATCATATACCAGAAGGGCCTACTGGAAATCCCACATCACCATGTGGGCACTGCTTTATTTTTTTAAAAATGACATTTTGTATTATTCTGTGATTTGCAGGTACTATATATATAAAGGTTTTGCTCACTCTAAGAATAAAAAAAGGACTGTGTTGTCTGTAGTTCTAAGGAACATCTTTGTGGACAGAGATAAAAAGTTCACTTTATGTTGTTCATTTGTTCTTCAGCTCCTTCCTTTCCTCGGCTGCATCTGATCCACTACCCAGAGAAATCAAAGGAAGATTTTTCTGATCAGTGCTCCTCTGTTGGTGTCAGATACAATCAAAGGCTGGGAGTTTATTACATGACAAAGTGTTGGGATTTAGTGACAGATCCAATCAAATCGGCTAGGGGAAACTACCACAGATCAACATTTAAAGTGCATTGCCTTTTTCTTGAGTAAAACCCAGCCTGTTGTCAAGGAAGAAAACTTTTCATATTTTGATGCTCACTTTGTCCTTTCAAACAAAGTCATATAAAAAACCCCATAAATGTATAAGAAAATAGTTAATTGTTTGGACTGTCTATTAAGTGGGAATTATTAGGATTTCTTATTTATTTAACATGCACTATAGAGAAGATACTTTATTACCAAGGAACCAAAAATTATTCTGGACCAAAGCCCTCCTGTGCCACCAGGAGAGGATTTACATAAGCATGAGCTATACTTACTTTCATTCTACATTACCCGAGTGATGTAAAGAGGTCATGGTGTTAATGAAGATAAGATCATTTCCCTTCTAAAACTTTTACCCAAACATTCTCTAGACATTTTAGTTGGTAGCTCAGGTATCTTGTTCAGGACTATCTACACCATGCAACGAAGTAACACACAAGAGTCTCAGGCAGTAAATCTAAATGGCACAACACAGAGCTGTGTGTGGTGACCAGCTCAGGTCAAGAAGCTGTGTCCGATGAGCTTGTGCACCACAACTGGAACAACATGCCCATCCTGCTCCTGAGGCTGACTGAACCAAATAACTCCAACATAACCTCAAAAATTTTCACAAGGCAGGCATCTGTCTTACTCTTTCAAACCCTCTTGCAATCAAAAGTAATCCACTTCCAGCAACAGAGATATACATTAATAAAGCAAGAACAGCTTTAGGATGCTTTTGTGAATCACAGTTAAGCAGATCTAAAAAAGTAGCAGCACAGTTGTGCATTATAATTTAGCTGACAAGAATCATGACTTCTTCCCATGACAAGTCCCATCAAAATCAGAAAGATCACAAGGACTTTAGGTGCTGCTATTGCAAATGACAGCACACAGACAAACTGCTGAGACTACACATTGTCCCAATAAAAATCGATAGAGATACTTTGAGATCCCCTTTTCTACCCTGGTGCTACCAGTTGATGAATTTGAGCTAACTTTTGCAGTTGGATATTCAAATAGGGGCAAATACACAGAGAAAGAAAATAACTCACCTGCTTATGTTTTTAAATATTCTGGACTTCTGAGCTCTAGTCAGTAAACGGCATCACACAAAAGCTTTCCACAATAAACATGCTATAGATACATATACACTGTGCTAAGGAGCTTATACTGTAATTTTCAACTTCATACCCAATATATGTGACTCCTTTTTAAAGTAAGACAACTAGCTTTAGATGATTGAGCTAAGAAAACAAACAAAAAAACAAATTACAATGGAAACAACACCGGTTTTTGTTTGGTTTTTTTTTTAGGTTGGGGGGGGTTGGTTGGGTTTTTTTTAACGAGAAGATAGCTAGGCAAAGTCATAGCAGATAAGGCTTGCCATAGGCCAACCACATGAAAAGCAGAAGTTCCTAGTACTTTGTCTCCCTCGGGATCAGACCAACAAAAAGTAAAAAAGCCACACTCCTTAGAGCAAAATCATAGGAGACAGAGGTTCTTCCACGCTCACAAACAAGCCATGGAGCTGGCACACAGAGTGATCTCTCCACCTGGGCAGCCAGAAGCTCAAAGTCTATGTGCACAACAGAGAGGAGCTTCAAAACTTTCCCAGTTATTCAGCACTCAGCAGGACTTCAGGCACAACTCACCTGCTGACCTTAAATAGCAGAAAACCAGATTACATGAGGAGGATTGTAACAACTTTAGAGTACTCTGATCCTAGAACAATAAGAATTCAGGTGATTCAACCTGCCAGCCTTTATGTGACTTCCATCCAGCTTGCTGCTAAAATTAGATGCCTTTGTCACCCTGTTTGTAGGCATCCACAGTATAAACATTGAAAATATGGAAGATGCATACTTTTGCACATAAAACTGCATAAATATCCATTCACTTTATTCCTAGTAGTCATGCAGACACTTTTTCCTGAGTATCAATCATAGGATTTAATTTTGAGTGTCGGGTTCAACCGCGTCCTGAAGTACTGAAGAAAGCACTGCTGAAGCCATTTCTGTTTTAATGCAAAGGAACTAGGGGTGGGAGGATATTGAGGAAAAGTAATCCGAATTCACTTTTTAAGAAGATTAGTTAAACTGCATGAAGCTGGCAAGTGGATGCTTTTACTCAGAATGAAAGTGGCCTTAACTTGGTTTAGTTTAATTTGCTTTGGAAGAAGATCAGAAATTAATCTCATTTAACTAATCCACTTTAAGTCCATTAATTACTTGTGATTCTTGAGTTTTCCAGTGCAGACAAACCCACTTTCACCTTAATTGTCAGAGTCTGAGCTCGCAGATCTAGATGTAACAGTTTAAGGAGCACATTCTACGTACAGGTTAGCATCTCCATGGCTAAACCTCATTAAATAATTTTGTGACCTTACCTAATACAATTCCATTACAAAGTAAAAGAGATTAATCATCTTCAGTGGTCTACAGAGTAGATCATGTGTGCACTAAATACAATAGACTAATTTAAGGCAGGCTCACCAGATACTCTGTTGCTCAAGAGGCTTTTAACTGAAAATGGTTGGCGGTTTTATGGGTCAGATTATTTTTATCAGCTGAACTGGTATATTGAAAATACTGAAAAATGGATCTCAAAAGGAAGAACCTTCCTCTCTGACTTTACATTAGCACTGGTCTCCTATCCAGGTTTATAAGAGTTCCTCCTAGACCAGTTGATATGCAAACAGGGTAGATGCTCTGAGGTAAAAAGTTTCAGGTGGCCCTAGGACACCAATCCATCACCTGGAGGTGATGCTAGTACGTGCCTTGCTCAGTATTTTCAAAGATTTTCCATCTATCACCTAAAGGGAGGTGAAATATATTGATTATTTTACAAGGTTTCTGAGGATGGAAATTACCATTAGATTAGGGGAAATCTGAAAAAGCGACACAAATGCAAATGGTAATTCACTCCAGGAAAGAGAGGCTGAAGTCAAGCCTGCTGCAGTTATTCATTTGGGGTTTGTGACACTTGTCAGCCATGTATCACAACCTTGCTTCAGGGAACAAGTAGAGAACAACCCTACTGTTGTCAAACCAGCCCAAATATTACCTGCAGTCCTCAGCTGCAAATGTGGTTTTGGAAAGATAATTGCTTATGCTTCAGGGAGAGCTCAGGCCTCCACAATTCTCACTGCTCCAGATCTCTTAGGGAAGAGCTGCTACTCTCCCTGCCTTATATCCCTACTGACCCCAGCAGGCAGGACTGAGCGTAACTGGGGCCAGCCACTTTCCAGAGGAACTGTTTAACCCAGGTAGAGACAGCAGCTTAGGGCAGGATACACTGAATCCATGCTAATGTTCCTTCCAGCCTCCAGGAAGAGGGACTGGGAAGTGTGGGCTCCAGAGCGAAACTCAGAAAAACATGAGGATATGGTACAGATGCCATTTTGCCCTAGGAGCAGAAATATCTTAGTAAGGCTCCATGTATAATTGCCATCTCACTGAAGTGCTTAAAAAATTGACAGCAGAAGTTGTCAGGTTTCAGATAGCACCTGAACAGCATATGATCTGAGCTCATACCCTGCTACACAGCACCAGGACAGTGCCTCGATTCGTTTGTACTCTGCCTACACCAAACTAGACTTACTCTTAGCAGGAAAACTATCTCAAACCTGTTCATGGCATGTTGGTCTCAGTCTATCGTGTCATGAAGCCAATAAGCTGATGCCCAAAGCACAACTAATGAAACACGTTTCACAGCTCAGAGGACCCACTCAACCACCAACTGAACAATAGCTGTCCTACCTGAACATTACCACATACTCTCCAGCCAGTTAAAAACACCACCAGCCACTGGCTGTGGCAGGCAGAAGGGGAAAAAGCCTCTAATCCTACCATGAGCTCCTACATCACCACAAGGCCTGGGGGATGCCTCAGCACTGGTTAGCTGAACCTGCAGGACACTTTCTTTCACATTAGACTCTGAGTAGGTGTCCTCTAGAAGAGCAGAACCAATGCAACTGACCCACATTTTTACTAATCCCTTTAGACAAAATCCAGTTGCCACAGTAATAAAGCCACATGACCTAGTCCCAGCTGATGAGAGCAAACTCACTTATGAGTTTGAATTGATTCATCTAGGAAGTTAATGCTGGAAGGCTGTAACAAGCCTGGAAAAGAAGTAGTTTTGTGTAGTTAGCCTTCTCCAAGATTGTTAAGCTTCTACAACAGCAGACCAGGTAAAACCCTAAATTTAACACTAAAAAGACTTTCTATTTTAAAGCCATATTTATGACAATAAAAATTGCTATCTTCTACACACATGCAAGTGTTATTGTTGGGAGTTTTATATTGATTTAGAAACAGACACATTTTCCACTAGCCAGACATTAGAGCAACAAAACAGGATCATCACACACTCTGTAAACAAAATGCATTGACCATAAAAGCCAAACTCCATGATGAACATAGAAATAAGATTTTATGTCATAATCATATTATTACCTTACTGTCAGATACAGCAGACAACAACAACAACAAATGTTCACAGTCTATAGTGGACTACAGCAATGTATTGCCATATTTAAATGCAAGTGATAGATAATGGAATATATCCATCACCATCTTGTGTCTTGCCACCCTCCAGCTCATCTAATTTGGGTTTTGAATAGAAGGGGAAGGAGAAGAAATCCATGATTAATGACATTTTCTAAGTATTCTGTTTTACATATATTTAGCTTCTGCGCAAGAGCAAGAAAGAAGAAGGGAAAGGGAAAAACCTCTCAGAAGTGCTGATACAGATAATTCACAATGCACATTCTCCCACACAATGGTTATTTGTGTATGTTTTCAATATCTTTTATATATATATACACATATAAATAAATTTTTAAAAAAAAAATCCAGACAACATAATGCAACATGGGATTTCATACAAAGTTTTACAAGACCAAGTTAAGCAAGAGAGAGAAAGATATAGGAAACTGCTTCATTAAGCAACTTGGATGCAATGATTTTTTACAAATTTTAACAGAATATAGACTCAAGATAAAAAGGGAAGTTGATTTGCTTGCCTCTTCTCTCTGTGCCATGCCTGAAAGAGCCTGTGGTTCAGAAGCACTGGACTTAGCAACGTAAAGAACAAACTTCACTTAAATTCTTCTTGCACTGTTTCAAGGGAACAGCAGAGACACAAACTACTTGGCTACTGCTCCAAAATCTACTCTGGCACAGCTGTGAGCCCGTAACACAACTGGAGAGATACATGAACAGGAATCAAATCTCAATTCAAGTCCAGGATCACACTGAAGTTATGTTATGTGAAGGTCTTTCCCAGTCACCTTCTTAACAGCAGCTCTTCTCCTCCTCCTTTGCCCAGCCCTACCACCTTTTCCCGTAATCTAAGGAGTACAGAGCCGCTCCCTGAAGCGCCTAATCCCCACAGCCACCAGCCTGCCTGTGCCTACAGGCAACTCACCGGAGCTTCTGAGCCTTTTTTGCCATTACCTTTCTAGCTCCTCAAATTTACAAAATTATCAACTTTGCTTCTGACCAGATCTTTTCCAGACTCCCTCCCTTCCATTACAAATTGTACGGCTTGTACACCTTCTCATAGCCTACTTTTCTTACCAGCAATCCTTTTCCAGCAGCTCTTATGACCATATTTCCTTTACCATCAGCTTTTCCACATTTCTCTAATGATGCTACCTACTTCCTACCTCTCCCTTTTCTTCCTCCGCTCTTTGTAGTACTTACAATTTCTTTCCTTTCTCCTCACAGACAGTTCAATATGCCCTTTCCTCACCTCTTCCACAAGCTCTATATGCTTCTCCTTCTCCACACAGCCTACACTCTCCTCTTTCATTCTTACATTTGATTTTGAAGCTACGTTTAACAAAATCTAAAAAAAAAAAAAAAAAAGGAGAAAAGAAAGAAGGAAAGCACTGGTAAAGCCCTGATCATAGCTCCATACCTCCATACATCCTCCAGCAAAGTTTAGCCCTAGTGGCCTTGCAAACAGTTTAAGGAGGGCCAATAGATCTCATTTAGGTAACACACCTGGAGCAGTAAATGATTGTGCTCAGCTGCCTTGGCTCGTTCTCTCATCATTAGCACAGAGATATTGCTGTGCTCCATGAAGCCAGGCATTACTCTCAGTGTATAATATAAACACTGCATAAGCAAGCAAAACTTAACACAGGAAAAAATTACTTCATATTAGTAAAGCATTCTGGAAAACAGATTCCCAGAGGATTACTGCTCTTCCAGTTGTGTGGCCTGCAGCTTTATGCCTTTCAGCAATCCAGCTGAGGCAGTCAATAACCAATCTGAAAGACACTGCTGCCCATGGTGAATTATTGCTTAATTAGATGGAGCTGGGATGTTCTATCACATGTGCAATGCTTTATGAATAAAATCAAGTGTATCCCGCTTTCTAAGCGTTCGTCTCACTGCAGCACAAAACCTGGGAAGTGACAGCTTGCTACCAGGAGGAGATCTACCCAAAAGAGCTATCTGTTATGTTTCAAAAAAGGAATGCAACTATAAACAGTTCAAACAGCTCAATAGTCTGCAGTGCTGTCAGTCATAAATGCTGGAGCAGAGAAAAGCTCCAGTCGATATCAAGACCCCACTGTGATGAGCTGCATCAATGTGGGAAAACAGCCTAGCAAGAGTTTCTCCACAAAAACAGCTCCATGGTCACTCCCCTTCCATGCTCAGTCTAATTCTCCACTAAGGATGCCTTTATACTAATCTGCTTCCAAACTAGTTCAAGGCAATTTCAGAAAGATCCTCTGTTTGGATTAAGAGTGGCAACATGAAGAGTTTGTGCAAAAATAGCTGGCATGCTTTAAATTCACATTCTAGATTGTTTTGAAACAGCTTTCATGTACAAGTAAATACCTTGAACACAAAGTCTCTGCCTTGAAGGATTTATTATCCAAAAATCCAATTTCACAAACACTTATCACCTTCTCAGCTTGCGGTACACAATTAAACCCATCCAGTGTGCTTTAAGAAGGTTGCATAAAGTTTCATGATCTAAAATGTTAGGAGCAGCTTTTAATTTCTGAGTTAATTGGAGGTGATCTCCCTCATGTCAAACTCCTAACAACAGGTCAATAAATTCAGTAGGAGGTCTTTTCAAGCAGTATTTAAATTTACAGTTCATACGAGAAGACTCTAAAATCAGCATATACTTGAGTGAATACTGCACTTCTCAAGAGGCTAAAATCACTTATACTTCCCACATTTCAAATGTTTTGTTAGATCTAATACTATAAAGACACATGTTAATACTTTAATTATTTGAGGGCTTTTTATACAAAATCGGCACAAAATTAATTCCCTGTATAATTTAACTCTTTAAAAGGTAGTGCAAAGAGTGAGCAGAAGGATGAATGAAGATTGTAACTAATGCTAATGTAACTAATGAAGGGTTTTGTAATTTTCGTAGCAGCGGGAAAGTCCCTACAAACAAGACCTAAAGAAATATTACGTGCCATATATCTAGGGCTAGAAGTCTAGGGGAGCAGTGATAGCAGTCCAAATAAACCCAAAAATTACTTAAATAAACAGAGATGCTGTTAGTGGAAAGCGATTCCAGCCCCCATTCAGTACAGGGTTGAGGGCAGTATCCATCAGGTCTCACAAATGGGCGACACTTTCTGGAGAAGGGAGTAACCCAACTGAGAGCAAAGATGGTGTACTAATTCCACCGAGCGGACCATTGAGACTAATAGGTCTCTGCAACAGGTCCTGTCTAGATGAAGCTGCTGTTCTCCAAAGGAAGGCCTGAGGAAACGTAATCAGAGACTCTAACTAATGAGTGGAAGACGGACTGTGTAACACTGAAGGCACAAACACCAAAGGCAAACATGGGCAGTGCATATTGGACTAGTTATCTTTCTACAGTAACTGTCATCATTGATGTGTCACATGTAATCTCCTTTGAAAGCTGGTAATGTACTAAGGACCATGAACTTAGAGAACGTATGTGTAATTTGTCTCTTCTACAACATTAAATATGTGACATTGATAGCTCCAGCAGGATATGAAAGTATAAATTCCTCAGCCCACCCTGGACAAGAGTAGCCAACCAGTAGGCTAGCCCTCAATGCCTGCTTCCAGAAAAAGCCATCAAGCCCTCACATTTTTATTCCAAACCTCAATTGTCAAAGACATGGACCACAGGTGATTGGAAATGCTAAAGCTTTCGAAAAAGAAAGAAGGGAGATGTTCCTACAGAGAAGAGGAAGAGTCTTATTGGCTACTCAGTGGAAACTTGGAAGCTGAAGCAGTGAAAATAAGTAGGAAATTACATTGGAGGGAGGCTGCCCAGAACACAGACACATTTAGGTTCTGGTTGAAAAAGGACAAACATGGATACCTACTTATTAAGATTAACTGGTTTTGTGTGTATGTGTTTATAACATTTCCTACCATTTTAGCAGGCAACAACAGTATGGCCTTGTTTGGCCAGTTAAGTTTCTCTGAAGTTGGCTAAAAGGTGGCTTGAGGGAAAACCACTGAACTGAGCAGACAGTAAAAATTTCAGTGTGACAATGATCCTTGCAAACCTGCAGGCATTTTTAGGACACCCAGTGCTGAAGGGTACTTCCTGCTTCACTGCTAATGACCCTTATTTGCAGTTGGTATCACTGTTGCCAAACCTTAGAAAATAGTTCTCTGTGGCAAACACAAACCGGCATTTCTCTTGCAAAGAGCAGATGGATGAGCAGCATCCTGGGACTCTAGGCAAAGCCTGAGGCATCACACTTGAGAAATTTTCAGCTATCTTTTTTCCCCGTTTTCATAATTTCAGGAGAGGTTAGAGGAGAAGCCAGACAAATACTGCCATAACCTAAGTAACATTTCTGAAAGTCATATGGTTACATTGCTTTACAGGTTACACTATAAACTGGTCCTTTTTTGTTAATCAAGGCAACTGCTGAATCTCTTGTTTCACTTCAGTGGTGATAAATGCCCTTGGTTTTCATAATCCCAATTCATAGTGAATGCTTGAGAGTACTGCAGAGAAATCAGCTGGGGTAGTGAAAAGAAAGAGGGGCAATAGCTGCTATTCTAGAGGCCAGTGGATTTAGTGTGGTAGTCTCTTTCCTGATTTACATTTGTATAATGTTGCAACATTCATATAGTGGGAGATACCCTGGACCAGCTGGTTGTGAAAGTAATTTGGGTTTGTATCTCACAGTCCGCAGCTGCCTGGTTTAAGTAGAGAGCCACCATTCTCCAAGTGAGCCTTACCTTAAAACAAGCTTTTGTTATTCATCATATGTCATTCCTCATCAGCTACAGTCTTGGTTTCTTTAGGTTACAACAGTTCTGCCAGGTATGTGCTTTCCACGGGAACTTAGTGCCAGCAGCCCCACAGAAACAGTCTGCATGAAAAATTCATTTACGCTGAATCACTGCAGCTTCTATTTTATCAAAGCAAGTGCTTCTATCCTCAACCAGTGTAAGACACATATGGGAGGTTTTAGGCAATCAGCTGCAAGATTAGGAAGAAATCCAAATATATGACCTGCTCGTGCATTTCTGAATTTAAAAACCAAATATCCAGTAGCACAGGAACAGTAGGCAGGAGGTCACTGCTGTCCATCAAATATTTTATCAACTTCAGTAACGGAACATGGATATTTATCTGGGAAGAAAACACACTGCTGTATAGTCTGCTTTGATTAACTCATCACATAAATCCTCTCTTACTGGAATTTTCAGGAGGTATTGAAAGCATTATTAGAAATGTCAAGGCTACAACCGTCAGGAGCTACAGTGTGGGGGAGCCTCAATTGAAAAAGGCAGCACGTAACAAGAAGAAAACCCTGTGAATTAAAAATGTTTGATTAATTTAACTTTCTTACATGAAATCAAAACCCCAGTTTGCTTTCTAATCCTTCTCTCTCTGACCAGAAAAGCATCTTCACTTTAGAGCATTATTTTGATTCAGTTTCCTGCTACGATTTCCCCAAGCACCTTTGCAATTGCAGGTCTCAGGTCAGGTGAATTTTCATGAATGACTGGGCTGCTGATAAGTTTTAAGCTTCCTGTAGTTTTAATATTGCCTCCATAATTATACATCCCCCACATATCCAGAAATAAACATAATTTTTCAAATATGTGATATCAGACAAAGACAGCCCAGATTGAGTTGAAGTCCTTAGAGGAGCTGTGGATGATGAGAGGACATCACACAGACCGAAGAATGAACAATACTGTTTTGGAGCTCCTAAGAAACCCACGAAAACTGCAGAAACACCCAGAAAAGTCATTAGACTCTTGCAAGGAAATGGAATTTCTTGTGTTGTTGCTACTAAAAGACCCAAATAAAAATAAAATTAGAAATAAATTTTTGATAAGCTTCTCTCAATTTTTATTCCAAATCTCTTCTAATTCCTAGATGTAGTTTTTGTGATGTTCATCTATTTTAGCAGCTACATTTTTACTAAACAATTTTCTGTCTTAGAAAATATTTATTTCATGTGCAAAAAAACACAAACAACAAAACCAAATGTCATAAAGCTGGAAAGGTCTCAATTTCTGGTTTATACATGAAAACCTAACTGTTTCATTTGGATGTTTCATTACGATACCTCATGGAAATCATATACTGGTTGCCGAATGCTCCCATTCTCCCCTGTGCATTGTACTCCCTAGCTGGATTTTCTCTTCCATCATTAAAGACCTTCTCTCACATGGAATGAGGCTGTCATAGTGCCATTATGGATGAAGGAAATTTTGAGCCAACAGGGAGATATTTTTGAACCCAAAATATAACTTATTTGAATTAAATGTCCCATTTTCAAGTGTTTTGCTAAAAATGTAATATTTTTTTGAGACAACAAAACCAAACTAAAGTCTCTATACAGTTTTATTTTAAAGTTTTGTCAACAATGGGAAACCATCAGGCACCACAGTGTTTGCCCATCACAAGGACTTATCTAAGTGTAGGAAAGCTAGAAATCCCCAAATTTAGGCACAATAAACCCAGACATTTTCTGCAATTACAATAATACTACTGCAATTATTGCTATTATAATTTAAATCATAGTAGGTCAAATTTAGTTTATTCAGGCAGAATTTGTTCTTCCCATAGGAACGTCTGTGAGAGGAACTGTTGAAAAGAGGAACATGTATCTCATGCTTTATTCTGATTTCTTTTACTAAACCAAATATATTTAAGTGAACTAGGTGACTTTCAGCAGAGTAAATCCAGAGGACCACTGCAGCCAGTGAATGCTAAACTCTTTGCCCTCCACAGAAGGAGAGCAAACAGGATCTGTGAGAAGCAGAAAATGAATGCCTGAGATTCCCCAGTATAAGGCAAGCACACCCTTTAGGTCTGTTCCACATGTTGTTAAGTCACAAAGGTGTGACATTGCAAAGAGGGCGAAGAATGGTAAATTTGAAGGAACAATGTCATAATAACCCTACTAAGATTCCTTGCCTGTGTTAGCGCTACAACGACATCTGTTCTTAAAAAGATACATTTTTTAATCCATTGTGTTTCTTAACATATATACTGCTTGCTTCCCTATTCCCACACACTTCACCAGGTAGTTTCTTTCTCTTGTTTTATTTCTCTTTCGTCAGTTGGTTTTCAGGAACAAGAACTGTGCTTGTGTTTTGAATTTATAGCACAGTAAGAACATATTGAATTTAAAGCCATAATCTAATGTAAAGACATTCAAATCGCTACAAATAATAAAATGCAGATATAAATTGTCCTAGACTGCATAGTTCTGAATACAAGAAATATGATTCAAGATTAAGTTGTAGTGGCATTTTAGCTGTCTCAATATAGACTAAACAGAGATGGAATGCCTGCTCTGAACTTCGATTTGAAGTTCAGCTCCTGTGTAGCGTTTGAATCACCATTTGCATATGCAAATGCCACAATTGTTTATGTAAATTGGACATTTATTCACATAGAGTAGAAAATGTGCAATAAGCCTATGCACAATTAGTGCAAGCAACTGTGCTATCCACATATACAAAAGAAACCCTAATTACAAGAAGCAGCTACCAAGTAACTTCCAGGTCGATGCTACACTTTCCGTGCTTCAGCAGCATGCAGTTAGTGACATTAGTTTAACAGCTATTTTTAGAAATTGCCAATAATCCAATAAGGGAAATAAATTAATTTTCAGATGTAATAATAGAGAGATGGCAGTCACATCTTTCATGCTGAGACAGGAAGAAAAGTAGAGATCATTTAATTCGGCATTCCTGAAAATAGTTCCGAGACCCCTTGCACTCCAGCAGACCATAGCTGCCATCACCTCACACTAACAGGCCACTCACTGTTCTCTGGCGACAGCAAATATTTCTCCAACATCTGCACATGTATACGGTTGCAAACAGATACATAAGCCAACAAGACACATACTCAAATTGCTGCAAAGTAATTCATCCTTCTGCTTCAGTTATTCATCCAAAAATAATTAATACATGCAGACTTCGAACACATCATGCAGGTCAAGTTTGGCAGGGAGGCTTTGATAAGTGAGTGAAACTATGAACAAAATCTTGTCTAGGAGAATAGAAGTTACCTCATGATGACTTTGAAAGTCTTTCTCATATTATCTTGTGATGAGATGCATTTCTTTATTCTCAATTTATTTCTCTGTAGGAGGTCCAGTCTGAAGCATAAGCAAAATGGCAGCCCCACAGAGAGAAAAGGAAGGAAGGAGGGAAAGTAAATGTCTTATTCAAGGAACAGAGATACCTAAACAATGACCAGAATGTCTGTGAATGAACACTGAAGGCACACTTCTGATCCATGTTATTTAGTCTTATTTAAGAAAGATTGATACAGCTATCAAAGTTACCATATATAATTTGTGCCATTTTTCAAGGAAATAGAGTGTTCATGAAGTCATTTGACTCTGCTAGTCCTTCTTTACTCCTAGTGAAATTGAGTAAGAACATGCTTTTAAGCTGAACAGAAGCCCCCCTAGCCCCCCCTTCTCCTCTCCAACTATTCTTCTTGAGCACCCCTACAGGTCTATACACACTTTAGTCTTTACACTTTAGCAATAACACAGCTGTTCCCCAAATGCATTCAACAACTGTTCTCTAATGCCATCAGTTTCATAGTGTAAACGGGTCCTAAAATAGCTGGAACATTATGTCCTTTACCATTATATCTTCCCGCCTGGCTGCCAGATTGTTCTCTTTTCCTTTTTTGATGGATTAAGTAGAACCACAGCAATTTGTTGATTTGAAAACTAAGCAATCTCTTTAAACTGTCTCTGTGCTCATTCACTGCTGTCACTGACTCTACCTGAATTCATTTTGGAGCATGCATTACAAAAGCTTTATTCATGAGGAATTTGCATATGCAAGCAGTGTTGATGAATCCAATAAAAGAGTCTCATTTCACATCTAGAGACATCTTTAAAGATTTACTTTTTTGGCTCAGTTGCTGACATTGGCTCCCTTCACTTCCCTCCTTGCCTGTCTTTTTAGGGGCATAGGTTGATTCTGCAAACATTTCACTTGTAAGCGATGTCCTTTCAGAGATGCCCCTTTCGCTGGACTGTGCAGAAATGCTAGCAATTATAGCACTCGTCCAAGTTTTGTCAGCAGCAATGGGGCTCTATTCAAGTATCAGTGTGATTTTTCTTGAAACCAGCAAAGAAAACAAGCCCAATTCCATTGTCAGAAACCAGAAAGAAATGAATTAACAAGAGACTTGACATTAGAAAGACATTCTTCTCCGTGACTTAAGAGCTCCCTTCTTCTCCATTGAGAGGTGTGGGGGATCACAAGTCAGCTGTTAAGTTTTAGCTATGCCAGCTCTTCACTCAGAGGGCATAACTACACTCCTGTTCTCCTTTGTCCCAGAGCAAGAAGAAAAAAAAAAACAAAAACATTTGTTACCCCAAACCCCCAAAATGGAGCAAAAGCTTCCACTGGTACAGTAGGGAACATTGGCAAGGTCAGCTCACTCTGCCTTTTCCCCTAGTTCACCAATAGATGGTGGCAAAGACCCCCTCCGAAGCTGCCACTGGACTTTGCACTGTTAATATTTTAAAAATCCTTTTAAAAAACATATAAAATGGGGAAGGCAGATGCAGACCTCTCCTTTTGCAACAATCACCTATAAAGAAGTTAATAAATTTTTATTTCTAATATCCGTGCACATAATTATTCTGTTAATGCTAGCTTTCTTTATCTTCAGATTTGAATGTATTTGTCTTCTTTTGTAAAGTAACAGTAGTGTTTCTCTTTAATTTCATGCAACAGAGCATAAAGAGGAACATCAAAGCAAGCTCTTCTAAAATAGGCTAAGAAATGATACTTTTTCCTAAGAACTCAGCACATCTCCACCTGAAAGGGAGGAGGGACCAGAGGAGAAAGACTCAGAGAAAGTGATTTCGAACTCTTGTTAGAGTATGTAACATTTTGAAGAGCAGGCTGCTCTCTTCTGAATTGCCAACAGCCAGGACAACTTCATGTCATTCAAGAGGCTCCACGTAGCTGCATGCCTCTCTTGGCCACTGTGTCAGGCTCAAGGCAGGAGAGGCAAGTATCAGAGCCCTGTTATGCAGTATTCGGTGGTAAAATCAGCAAAGATTATATTGGTGTGATTCAAAGGCTTTTTAAGGGCCATCTTTGTGCTTCAGGAAGCTGTGCAAGAAACCTACTTCTGCCTGACTCGGGAACAGAGCACTAAGGGTGGCTGGAAAGCCACTAGCACAGGTGATATGTAGAACAGGGGCTCCGAATATTTGTCAAGAACCCATCACAATACTGGCTGAAGTAAGCCAGACGTGCTGGCCAAATTACATAGCACATAATAATATCCTGCCTGTCTTAATATGACATTGTTTTCAGTTCATGATGATGTTCACCACCTCATTTCATGATCCTGTGCAATGCTGCCAATAAATGATTGTCCCGTTCCACAGCAGCTTTTGAGAGATGGCCAAGCTTTCTTAATCTTTTATTTGAAAAAAAAAAAGAGCTTTGGGGTCCTTCGGTTCAAATTGGTAAAAAAATGTGATTTTAGTCTCTTTGCTATCAGGTTCACCTCTGAACACAACTGTGCTAGTTTCTTTTACCACATACCTTTGTAGGGTGCTTCACATGGATTTTCTCTATTTAGACATTTTATTTATATGCTTTTTAGTTCTCTGCTTATTTGCAGTAACTCATCTCCAAGCTAGGGATCTATGGTCAGCTTATTTGTTTAAGTAACAATTTGTCAGTATAAATAACCCATTGTGCATCAAGCTTTCCACCTTGAAAAATAGAACAAAAAAGATACTCAGGTGTTTTTTCCCTAGCAAGCAAAAGGAAACTTCCCCCGCTATTTTGCACAAAGAATAATCTTTTAAATTTTTTATAGGTGTTGGATTAGGTGAGCTCCAGAAATCCCTTACAACCTAAATTATTCTATGAATCTATGACTTTATAATTCATTCACCTATTAGTTTGCTTCTCTGGGTTATTTACGATAGAAGGGTTTTGTTTCTAAGAAAGAGATAAGTTCAAAACAGAGAAGACTGATAAGTAGTCCAGTTGCTGTTCTTATTCAGTCCTGAGCTGATATAAACATAAAAACTGATAAAACACTCACACTCCCAAAAGGCAGTATAGTGTAGGCACTAATACTTTGCCGAGAGATCATCACAGATAACGCACAAACCTCCTAACTCTCGAAGTCTAGACAGCTCCATTTTTACCTTGGTAAGATATCCCAGTCCTACTGTGTCACATACTCTTCAGTGTCAGATTTTCACTGTCTACAGGAGGGGAGGTGGTATCATTACTAACTTACAAAGTGGATGCTAAACTGTGGGATGTGTCCTGTGCCTTACTTCATGCCATCCAGAATCAGCCTATGCTTTTAATTTCATCTATGCATTTAGCTGAGACAAGAGAATGGCAAGAATTTGTACTAGGATTTTTTAATTATTATTACTATTATTGCTATTATAATTAATAGAACAGGATAGAGGGAATCCAGATATGTTCCCAGCCACCATCTTATTTATTCTTCATTGGGTTTTACAGATTTTTGGATTGGTTTTTGATGATAAAACATATTTCCAAGGGTTTCAATACTATGTAGTTATTTACAGAGCAAACTGGGCAATAGTAGTAAAGAAAACTAACAGTAGCCCTACCACAAAGGGAAAAAATCAAGTAATGGTTCAACCAGTTTAGCAAAAAATCTAGGTGAATGTGTAGTGCACTGGACTGAAGAGTGATAACCCTTCTTACCAGTGCACTTAGAAGAAATTCCTTGGGAAATGTGGATTCTGACATCTCTTGGGTCAAACAACATAATGGCCTGGGGGAAAGAAGTGAAAACACACCTTCAGAAGTCAAAAGGTTTCCAAACCCACCATCTTCTGTGATTCTGTGATCTGTGTTCCAGCCATCTAGCAAAGGCTATCTGCGACAAAGACATGTTACATGTGGTTTTCCCATCTAGCAGTGTTTGCTGGGGCTAGACTACTGCTTTGCTCTAAAAAGCTTCTTCAACATCTGCAAGCAGAATTGGGAGTAGTAGCGGGAGCATTACGGCTTCAGTTTGTGCAGGCAGGAAAAGGGGATTGCTTGTTTATTTGTTTGAAGTCAGGGCACATAATGGAGGGAGTAGCATTCAGGCTGAAGAGAAATACGAGGAACTTCAGCATACTGAGTATAATTATTCCTAAAAGCTCCACACTTGATCCAATGTCTATTTAAGTCAATGGGTGTTTTTCATTGACTTGGGGTGATAGATAAAATGGGCTATTAGTGCACTTTTAAAAAGCTCGGCTGAACAAACACATCACTAGGTGGTTCAGGTCTTTTTTATAATGCTTTTCCTTCTCCCTCAAATACTGCATTTATCTCTACTCTTGTCCTTTACTGCAGCTTGTATTGTAACACTTTCACCTGCATCACAAGAGGAGAAAAATTCTCAGCCTCTTTTCCTCTTAGGCAGTAACAGAGAATCTGCTCCATTAGTGTTTTCATACCACTGTAGCTCTGAAGATTAAGAAACTTTATCAGGGTATATATAAAGGTAGATTTGGGTACTTAATGCTGTATACCCAAGCTTTTTCTAAAAATCACATTTTTTTCTTTAAAATTCTAATTAAACTATTCTGTTAAAGAATTTCAGATCTCTCACTTTGAAGTACAGCAGAGTGAAACAACTGGGCAATAAGGATGGATTCATCAAATGAAAAGTACTTCGAATTCTTCTACTCATGCTGGACATTTCCCAGAGGAGTAAAGAGAGAAAAAGAAAACAACTTTAGAAGAGTCATCTGCATTATTCCAAATTGCCATTCCATTCTGGTTCTAAAAAGGTCTTGCTAACTGATGGTAGTATGATTTAATAGCTAAGATTAGGTAAAAGTAGATACCATGGAGAAAACACATAGCACACAGCAGTAATAAAATACATCAGCAGGCTCTCATTTTCTGCCCACATACTGTAAACTTGTGGGTAACTCCATATGTGTTAAGCACCCTGTATTCAATTCACAGAGAAACTGAGCCAAAAAAAGCCACCAACTCTAGCTGTCTGGACCAGTAACACCTCCCACCTGCAATGGCACTTGTTTGCTTTTTATTTTTTTAATTTCCTGTTTACTTGAGATGTAGTACACCCAGTCCTAACATCATTGTCCATATCAGGGAGCAAAGCACGGGCAGACAAGTCAATGATCAATGCAGCTTATCCACCTTTCACTGTTGGTCTATACTACCAAATACGGATGTTTACCTGCTGTTTTACTTGCCATTGCACCACTGAACTAGAAATGCTCAAAACTAAGCAGTCCTTCTGCAGCGTGATTCCCCTAAACAGCTGGAATTCCTACAAAGACAGCATTATTCGTTCTTACTAGTCCACAAAAATGGTAGGTCAACATTTCCAGAAGTATCTCAGTTGCTTAAAGGCCTGCATGGTGGCGAATGTCATTTTTATTTGAAATGCAACAAGCAGTGTTTAAGAGGAAAACCTTTTAACTGAAGGATAATATCATTTTCGAAAACATTGACAATGTTGCTGAAAATGAAATGTTGGAAATGAAACATTTTCAGAGAACACTGCTTTTCAGCTTCCCTGTGCTTTATGAGACAACAATGAGTCACAGTGTAATGACCTTAGTGATAGGCAACACTCTGCTGACACAGGGATATCACGATTCAAAAAATATGCAGTATCACTTAATTAGAAAATTAATAGGTGCTGATGCTACCATGGTGTCTCTACCCAGTGTTACCTGCTTTTCTGCCCACGTGTGCCCGGGGCAGTACTGGCAGATCAGCTCCCCTGCCCCAGCAGCAGGCAGCTGGAGGAACTGGGACGGCTCTGCCTCCCTGGTTGCTAGCAGCTCTCCTTCCTCTCCCCAGGATGAACGCCAGTGCCACCACCCTTGTGAGCCTGTGAGGACCTAAAGGTCTGGGGAAGAAAGGAGAGGAGGAAGGGATCTTATACTTTTTGCCCCCTGTACTGCAGGGGCCTACTAGGGTGTGAAGATCTATATTGACATGTCCCAGCTCCCCAGTCTTTCACCCCAAGACAACTAATTCCTAGTCTGAAATCAACTGCATTGCAATAATTTGTGGCAGAAAATTTTTCTTATTATCAGTATCGTCGTAGATTCACTAAGTATCACCCCTCACTAAGCCACCTATGTACCTCCTATACCAGCAGCAAAGGAACAAAAATGGAGAACACAGGACTCGGCTTCAGGACGGGTGTCGGTGCGGCGTACACATGCAACACAAAACACCCTTTTGTTATTAATGAAAGAGAACAACTATTTCATTTTAAATTAAATCATGAGGCTTTCTATTTGTCTGAATCATAGCTTTTTGCTGATACCCTCGCTACTCACCACGTCTAGAGTTTCTGATTTTCCATCTGGGTATTTAACAAACAACATAATTTGCCCCATAAATCTTTGTTAAGATTTTTTGAATGCTGGCTGCTTCCCCACACAGAGGCACGCAAATGCACTCCCAATTCCGCAGCAGAGCACTGCATGTCACAGCAGGAGAATGAAGGTGGGGGGAGTAACAACAAAACCAACTGTAGCACAGTCCTGCAAAAATGAATGTTACCAAAGCTGAGACAGATTCACCCTTCCCTTGAACTTTGTGGTTTCTCAGAATGAACCTAGCCTTACACCCCTTGTTGACGGACAAGGAGAATGGTTTTTAAGGAAAGGAGGTATTTGGAACTGTTCAGAGAGCTTCCACTTTCCAAAAGCCTTTGCTTGAGGTAGAAGGATGGGTGAGCAAGGGAGGAGGGAAGGAAGGACTTGTCAACAGACAGTGAGGAGAGGAAATCAAGGTAATATGTGCTCTTATTCACAAACTATTGCAAAATATTCCAGAAATGAACGTGTTTACTCTCCTCCCTCAATCCCACACCCCAGCTTTCACGCCACCACTTTTGAAATTAATCACAACACAATATCTTATCACAAAAGTTAAAACTCTTGTCCTTCATGTTCTTCCTCACCAAGGTCAAGCAGCAGTAGCTTTCGAGGCAAAACCGTCACTGTACACTTACAACAGTAAATAAACAAACTAATGATTGCAAGCTCCTAATGAGGTCTTTGAGGCTCTATAGATCAGGTTTCTCAAATTGTGTTCTCTGAACAAAGGAGTCTTGCTAATCAGTGGATTTGTGCTTTACAGTTTTGAGAAGTTTGTACTGCTGCTCAAATGATGTGATCTGCTTTTAGATTTCTTTCTTAAGGAGCTTAACAGAACTATCTGTCCCTTCTTTTGGCCCTGCTTCAGGGAAGTATTTGGTCACATAGTAAGTCCACTTTTATTCATAAATTCACCGAGGCATGAGTTTAAAAGCATTGCGCAAAAATCCCAATGGATTTTAAGTATACATTACCTGAAAAGTAAATTTCCCTGACCAAAGCTTTGAGAATGGATTCAATGACTGAAAAATCATTTTGTGGAATATGAAGAACTGTGCCTGCTGGACAAGCATCTAAGAAGATGCTCTTTGAAAGTGGTTTTTTTCCCTTCTGTTAAGTTTCCTTCCCCAAGTTCAGATATGCTGAGGTAGCAGGTCTCTAAGATGCTGGCTAGAGAGTTACAGAATTCTCTTTTTCTTGCTGTGCTTTGACCTCGTCTGATTTACATATTCTGCAGCTTTTCAGCTTGGCCTGTCAAATTTGCTTGATATATGCCTAACTCTCTTCCAGACTTCTCTTCTGAGGGTTTTATCACTCCCGTTTCCTTCAGTGCACCTACTTCTCAACAACAGTTTGATTCTTATGCAGAAAAAGTCAGTTTTTCCCTTGGTCCTTCTCTCCAGTTCAGCTGTCCTCCATAGAGGTGGGTGCTCCTGATTGCATCGGACTTCAGCTTTGACTAGAGGAGGCACTTTTTACACCAACAAGCACCACAAAGTCTGAATCAAACCCAAAGGGTGTTTGACTGAGAATTTAGAAAGTTAAACTGCTGAAATAAGTAGTTTGTAATTAAAGTACTGAGAAAACCTTAACCGAAGAATCACTAGAGCAACACTATAATTACGCTGTCCTTCATATCCTGCCATTAGCATTTCTAGAAGTGACATAATAATAATGTGGCTTTCTTTCTCTTCAGGAACTGTCAGCTCTCTTTACAGAATTCAAGTAAGTTTATAAAGAATATCAGGTTCTTAAATGGAAAATGCAAATGATGATTTTTGTGTAAGAGACATGACAGTCACATTAGTAAGCTCATGAAATTCATGGCCATATATGTTTCAAATCAGTAGAGTAGAACATCTTTCTCCTTTTTTTTTTTTTTCCCCTATCTATCCATGGTTCAAGGGAAAATTCATGGTTCAAGGGAAAATGACCTGGCAATTTCTTTTGAGATCTCTTGTTAAGTGTTCAAATCTAGTATTTTTGTAGGAACACAGGCTGCCTGTACTTCCAGGAGCACACAGAGAGCCCATCTCAATCAATTAGAAGGAAGGTTCTGATCCCAGACACCAAAAAGACTTTTTGTAGGTAGTAACCAAGCTTATAATAAGAAACACATTTTGGAGGATGTCCCAAGGACATCCTTTAGGCTGCTGTTGCCAGCAGACAATGTTCCTTCTGCCCTGTAGCAAGGAAAAGACTTCTGTATCAGCAGTGGCTGTTGAATGCCTGGGAGCCTATTTAGGCATGTATTCTCTGACCACTGCATCCCTCAGGAGGTATAATTTGATTTGCATTCTAACACGTCCTAACACATTCAGGAGAGGTAAAAGAAAGGATGAGACCCTGTGTTACTACATTGGGGATGCTAGTGAGACTTACTGCTGATTCTGCTGGAGAGCTAATACCCTTTCAAAGCACAAACTGTCAGAGTTGTGGCTCACAACAGGACATAAGGCTTTGGCAGCTAGTTCTGTTCTGTTGATTCTCAGTCAATCATAAGTGTTGATAAAAGAAAAATGTGTTCAGGAAAAGCACATTTTTTTCTGTCAAACAAGCAGCACAAGTATAATGGAGTTGAAATGAGATACTTGAATGTTTTAAATCTTTTGTGGAGTGTGGAAGTGAAATAAGTACAAAAACAAATCTAAATGCGTTCTCAAATAGATTTTAATTATTGACTGCTTGAAACTAAATTATTATATTCAAAAAACTATGTGATGTTGATTAAATTGCATGAAATTACATGGTTAGGATATTTCATAGTGCCTGTGGTATAATTTGCTGGCCTTTTAAGATCATAAAATGTTACACTGTGGGCAAATATATCTCATTATAACAAATTTTGGGCAAGATAAGCGTCTCACATCTGACACAGGCAGATAGCATTTACCTGTTATATATGTACATATAAGATACTGATTTACTAAGGACAGACAGGAATGAGAGTGAGGTCCTGGGAAGACGTGAATTAGATGTGAACTAAATCTGCATTTCCCAAGTCAGTGCACTACCAAGCTCATCTCACAAACTTTATGAAAGTCAGTGTATACTTGTTTGAGTCTAGTACTACTTAAATGTAGCTATACTTCTTTCATAGATCAGTTCTCACCAGTTCAGAGCAGCAATAGAGATAACTCACAGCTGACAAAACATGCCAGGAAAGTTGCTGCTGATAAAACCTTGAACTTCTGTTCTTTTTAGAAACCTGTCCAGAACCTGTGTAATGCAAGGTGGCCAGGGATTCTCACTCCCCGCCAGCCAAAACTCCTTCTTCTATAAGAGGGATCACAGTGGTAAGAGATGGACTTCTGTGTAAGTCTCTTTTGGGCTGCACACAGTGCAAGAAAGGATTTGTCTTTACACCAGAATTAAATCAAGTTGTGGCTCCAAAATCTCCCTTTCCTGTATACAACCCAAACCTTCCTTTTACCATATATACGACAAAGGCCTCCAACACAAGCTAGTTGGCTTGTAAGATGAGGGAACTAGATCAAATCAGAACAACTCAGCTGTTCACCCAATCATTCTGTATAGCATATTTTGGTGTGGCTAAGAGCTAGTTTGCATCAGATGGGAGGGGAAAGAATGAAAATGTGGGATGTTCTAGCATTTTGTTTTCAGTTTGAAATCCCCGTAGCCTCATGATGGAGTTCTCCTAAGTGAAGTAGTAAGCTTCTGCCAACTGGAGGAACCTTTCAAAAGGGCACATTCATTTCATGATGACTTAAAGCAGCAGAAGGGAAAGTTCATACGGTTGCATCTGTATGTCAGATGTCCTTTTTTAGACTTTGGCAGTCTTCCTGCTGCTGTCCTACACTTTGCTGTCTCACACCATGACCAGTCTGTCAGATTACCTAGCTGCCCTGTAGTGCACCAGAGGCAAGCTGACCAGCTGCTAACTCACTGCTTTTAAAAGTTGGCATGCAACTCCACGCACTCCGCTGGTGGTCACACACTCCTAAAAGCTGATTATCCTACTTAGCATCACAGCAATCATGCATTGTGTAACTGCCTAACACTAAGCAGAGATCCTAGATTTCTCTGACACCTGACAGAAGAAATTATTCTCCTTTCAAATCTCTCACTGTAGCACAAAGAGCTATGAACTTTGAGCAAATACAGGTAAGACAGGGTATTTGCCTAGGACACATCTTAGGTAATGTTAAAAAGAGGTGTAACTTCTTAAACAGCACAAGAGAGAAAGAGGTCTTCTAATAATTGTGCAAGTCCTCATCCTTAGTCTGGGTTGACCATTATGGAAAACACTGAGACACTGAAGATACTAGAACCAGGACACTGATATGTTAGAGATGAAAGTCAGAATAATTTTGCTATGAAGGAGCCAAAGAATAACAGAAACAGACAGGGAGAAAGAGAGAGAATGAGTCTCACACTCAACAGTGTCACAAAGGAGACCTGGCAGTACATGCTACAATAAAGTGTGTGAATGGGTGATCTAAACAAAGACAGATCCTCTGTGCCTGACAGAGGCTGCATTTTAGGCAGGTGTTAGTGAAGACCCTTTCTGAACTTACTTGGCTCTATCCCCACATTCTCACATGTATGCTGGGAAATTCACATCAGCAGCAATTATTTTCCTTCTGTTTTCAGATCCTACAACCATCAGCTGCATTAGCACATACCCCTCAGCTGTCCCTTTCCATTTGGCTGGCATTCAGGGCATACTCCTTCTGCACTCCAAGTGACCTGTATAAGGCTTCATATGACAAAGCAACAGAGAATAAGTTGGAAACCGCAGCACCAGTGATGGATTAATGAGCCTTTGGCAAACCTTTGTACCTTCTGTTTCAAGTGCCAGGCAAAGTCCTTTGATCTTTCCTTATTTACCATATTTATGTAGAAGCACATAGACTGAAAGACCAAACAAATAAATAAAATTGCTCAGGACCACCAAAGTAAGAGATATTCTAGTTTTTCCTCCTAGAAGCAGAATCTGAGAATAAACATGTAACAGATATGTAAGATACATGGCTTAATGCACTAATGGAAGGCTGTCACATGCCACAGCGATGAGTGCAGTCTCACAGTCTAAGGAAGATGAAATTATCCTTAGTTAGCATAACTGCAAATACTATCTTTAGACACTATATATTTTATATACATATTATATATGTTTCCTGCTTTTTAGTCATTCAAGGAGTGATTTTTCAAAATTGCCTAAGTGACTTTCCCACTTTAACTGAATTGCATAATTACTGAAGATGACAGCACAAGGCCAAATGCTGCCCTTGAAATCATTGACTTCTCTGGGAATTGCATGTATTCAGAAGACTACAGGTTTTTGCAGAGGCTGAATCTGCAAAGTCTGCATAATTGTAGTAGCCTGGTCTGGTCTTTTGGATTTGGCAATCTGAATTATGCCTGCCCAGGGACTGTTGACAAAGCCTTCAACATATACACCATTTGAAAAAAAAAAAGCTCTTTAAAAGAAACGGTCCATTCTTCTCCAATTATCTGTGCTGGGCTTTACTCAGCATTTCTCTATAATTTGGAGTAAGTGCCAGGAATTATTTCAGGTCAGGTGTTCCATTGCAAACTAGCAGAACTTCTTGATCCCTTTGTCTTCCCTGTGGCAGTGCCATTTCCAAATCCCTGCCAACCACATTGGAGAAAACACTGCCACAGGCTGTGATTGTGACAGTTCTAACAAAGATCACTGAACATTTCCTTCTTCCCTTTCCAGCCACGTGGCTTTAACAGGTATCAGTCCAGAAGGCTGTTGTCCAGAAAAAGGTGGATGCCTTGTGATAGTTCCACCTGTATGAACTATTCCTGAAGTTTCTTTACTGACGCGGGAAAGTCAGGTGGGAAACCATCAGCTTTTATTAGGAAATGATCGTAATGTGGTCATGGTAACAGAATCCAATAGAAGGAAAGAAACAATCTGACAGAAGGAAAGAAACAAGCAGATTGTGCCTTTTATCTGGAGGGTACCACATATCTACTTGTTTGTGCACTCCCTAACCTGCTTTACCCACAATAACCACCTGAACATAAACAGTTTACATCATAAATGTAGATTGACTGGATCCATTTTGACAGAAGAGAGTTAGGCATTGCTGGCAGCCCTGAGTGATAGCTTCTCATACCACAAAGGGTGGTGATAAGCAGTTGTGGTATGAGCTACTGGTGGGATCAGCTTCCTACTGCAAGCAGAACACAGCATGTCTCTATAGGCTTAAGAGCTAACCCGTTTAAAACCGGAAAACCAGTGATAATGATCCTGTTTTTTTTTTTTACTGTGAAACGTCAGCGCACAAAACAGATGGCAGTGAGCCAGCGGTATCAGAACAAAGTGCAAAACCCCAAGTTATGGTACATTCTTGTATGCCACAAAGATGGGGGGAAAGTGATTCCAGCTTCTGAAGCATCTGATAATAGCACATGTGGAGTCTGAATGGGAAACCAAATCCCAGCCTCCTTTACTCATGTGAGTAGTTTTGTGCTGAGCTATTCTTAAAATAATCATCAATTCCCGCTCAGTGCTTCCCCCCATAAATTAGTTTCTAAGATGTATAACAGCCACTGAAAGAAAAATTGAGCAGGGGAAATTAACTTGCTTTTCAGTCGCAGAAATTTATCAAGCCTACAGTTTTTACTGGGACAAAACCAATTCATTTAAGCGTTGTCAAGATTCCTAATTAAAAATCCTCTACTCCCAATTGTAACTTACAAATACTGTGCTTAATTTGGAAGTTAATATTTCCACACATTTCTGCTATAGCAGCTATGACTCTAGTCTGATAACAGGAGCACTTGTACCTAAGCCAGCAGTAAATGACTTCCCTCATTTCTGTGTAAAAAAGAAACTTTGTAGAAGGGGGATGGGGAGGTTTGAAGCTGTGTTTATTGTCTGAATTTCAGCTGTATTATATGAGATAAGAAAGATCCATCTCTTTTAGACTTAGGCTAATGCATCAGATATTGCAGGCCTGAAAAGCTTTGATTTTTATATTGTGAATCAATCAGCTCTCATCAGGCTACCTGCTGCCTGGCAGATCTCCATTAGTAAGTGTTTGTGTGAGCAGCTCGGACCACAGCTCACACTAACAGAAGATCAAGCCATCAACCAACTAGCCCATGAGTAGAGCTCAACTCTATTTTTCATTAGTTGTGAGTTGGAGGAGATGTCTTCCTTCAAAGACTTTGGTAGTGTAGACCTTCAGCATGTTCAAGGACCAATTTTCTGTTCTAGAAGAATATGAGTAAGATCATTCTGTTCTGTGATGGATGATTATGATTTCATACGTAATCATTCAAGCCTCTAGTACTTTGACTGGATTTTTCAATGCAAACTACAATATGAACTTGAAAGAAAAACAAGTCTCAGTCTTCCCCAACACATAACAGTTCATCCTCCTCTACTTATAAAGGAGTATTACAATGAAGAACTTGACATGTGACAAATCTCCAATAAGTCAAAACTCAACACCTCTCTTACGTGTCTCAAAAATGTTTTGCTTTGAAGGAAACCTTATTCTGCCTTTATTATACATCAGTAACACCATTTCCTTACACCATCTCATCTTTGTTTGCCTCCTTGCTTATAGTATGTGAGACAAGAATGTGCACAAAAATAGTTGCTAATCACACAACGAGGGTTCCAACAAGCAATCTCATTACCTCAGTGGCCACTTTGTTGCCAGAGTTCTTGGGGATATTGCTTAAAAATAGACAGTTTTAAGAAGAGATCTGAGAGAGAAACAGGAGACAACTTTTCTGATTTTTGTAGGGAAGGTTTTCTAATCATCAGGCCAGCACAGGGGAAAAACAGAAGCTGTGAGTTTTAAAAAGTCAAACTATATGTAATGGAGGATGTGATGTCTGCCTAAGCACAAGGCCATCATGAAGTTTGACCTAAACCGTATCTTCCAATAAAACAACTGAAAATCAGGTTTGAACTTTCAGATGTTTACAAGCACTTTAAAAAAGAAGCATGAAAAGCCTTTAAATGGAGAACCAGCCTTTCTGTTCTTAGGTTTGTATGAGTTAGATATAAATATATCCAACAGTCAAAAAGCAACTTAAGAAATGACAGTATAAACATTAAGGCGGAAAAGCCTCAATACAATGATTTTGTCCTGTTTTTTAAAGCTGAATTAAAATACTATTATTTGTCCTTGACATTTCAGAGGAGTTTTGTTGTACACCTCTCAGTTTAACCACCTTATTTTTACTTACTCAAATTATATGACGCTTTTTTTTTTCCTGCTCTGTAAATGTAAAAAGAATAGATTATTGAGCTGACATCACTTGAGTAATTAGGCTGATGTTGGAAGCCCACAATTTGACCTTCCGTGTGTTGCTAACGGTTGTAACTTTTGTTAGATAAAGCACATTTATGCAGTTGTTATGAAAAAAAATATAACTGATAGAAACAGCAGAACTAACTTACACAAGAGTATTTACCCAGTGACTCGCTAAAACACTGAAAGGACAAAAGCTCGCAACAGTCCTCCAGCCAGCAAAGTTCAAACACTCTGGAAAACGCTCTCCACCTCGTGAGACTGATTCACCTCAGTCCAAAGAGGGAGTAGCACAACTCAACCTCCGGGGATACTTGACCTTGGAGGATCTCCAGGGATCTCTGGGATTGAGATCATGCACCCCATGCACACTTAATGCCCTACTCTTCTAAACTATTGACAACTGCTACCCAGGTGAGCAGCTAAAGTGGGAGTAAAGATAATCCCATTCCTGTAACTTTGTAGTCTTCTATGCATTAATAACCACTCTTTCACAGAGAACAAATATCCAAACTTCTTCATACAGATCTAATTATCGCATAGTATTTGATGCGTGAGTTCAGTCCGTCTTGACGTAAACCACAATCACAGGAAACGCACTTTGAAACTCAATAGTCTTGCTGAATTTGAATTAATTCTCATGAGCATGCAAATAAGCAGGACTACTGACAGAAGGTTCAGAAAGTCTAGAAAGGTCTTCATTTCCTGTTACAGCTATTGTAAAACATTACATAAATAAATGCAAACATTCTTTCTACATATGATATCCCATTAAAAAGAGTTCCAAAAGTCATCACTTCCTCTTCTACTATTGACATGGGGCTAGTGTCACAAATTTGGTTTCTCTGGATATACAGGTTTATTTTCTTGCCAGAGATGAAAGACTTACTGATACTGAAACACCTTTAAAAAAATTAATTTTACTCAACACAAACTTGCATCTATAGAAACAGCAAAAATACCTACTTGCCGTAAATTTTGTGAAATAATAATACATTTTCTTCTTTCAGACTTAAACCTATACCTAACCACTGCTCAGGAGGGCACCTAAAGTAAAGAACACATTAGCCACATTCCCGTATGACGTAGGTGTTTTCTTCCACCTTCCCTCTGAAACATCTGGTGCCAGCTACCTTCAGAGACAAGTTTGCAGAGTAGATTGATACGAAGTCTAATTTGGTATGGCAAATCCTCTGGGACAAATTCCACCATAGTGTGCAGACGTACCATAACTCTGAAGTCAACAATGTTGCATAATTTGTATCATTACAGAGTTGTCCCAGGTTGGTTGGATCTGGGTTTTGAGGTTTTGTTGCTGTTCTTTTTCCCCTTTTTAAGTAGCACTTTATTGGATTTTAAGAAATAAATATACAAAAAATTGTTTCTTCTTTAGCATATTAACTCCTGAATATTGTGATGGGTTTTTTGTAAGGCTACTGAATTCAAAAAGGGAGAAAAATCCCATTTCATGGGATGGTCACATCAGTCATGTCAAGAAGTATGATGCAGTACAATGGGCAGTGATCTTACATATGCAAGTGCCTATTCTCTAGATCTAACAGCACAGTTGTTGCTTCTTCACTAAGTGTTGCCAGGTCCTACTAGCAAAACTGGTAATATTGTCTCCAGCTATATTACTCAACTGTAGGAACGCTTCATCAATAAGAAACCTCTTGACCACCTGCCCTGACAGTCAGTTCTTTTCCTTTGTTCATAAATGCATACAGAAATGAATTTAAATCAGAAGCAGTGATTTTTACCTGGAAACGATTTGAGAGCTTGTGACCTGTAGACACAGGGAATCCGCTGATGGTCCAATAGGTCCTGGAAACAAAGGGAGACATGAGAGGAATGTATAGCCTTGTCATCATCCTCCTATTCTCTGTCTTTTGAGTAGACACCTGTAGACTATTTTATTTCTTTCCTATTGAGAAGTGATTTATTTTTACTCATTGCCTGCTAGAAAAGGTTGTGTTCATGTTAGAATCAGCAAATACTCTTTTTTCCTCCATGGGAACTACTATCCTGTTTCTCACATTGCATTAAATAATCTTTTTTCCAGACTGTAACAAAGCACTAATGGTCACACAGCCATTCTCTCTGCAGAGCTTTGATTATATTTACATCAGGCAATGATAACACCACAAAAAGGCTGTTATACAAAGGTAAACTTAAAAAACGATGAGTTTGCATAGTCAAGCTGGTGACAGACCTCTCATACCTGTTAGTAAGCCTCCATGAATACAATTGCAAGCTGTAGATGCAATCAACCTACATTTTACTCTTTTTTCCAGGACTTAAAATGGATTCCTTCATGCATCCTGAATACAGCAAACACCGAGTATTTATTACAATCAATAGTGTATTATATTGTGACCTCTCAGCTGTAGCAAGATCTTTCACCCAGCAGAAATCATTCTATGTGAATGGCCCTTGAGCACAAATTAAATGAAAGTAGACTGCAATCGAGGGAAATTATAGTCATAACTGCTGTAGAAATGAAGTCAACTCTTTCTCTGCATGATCACAGCAAACAGTGCAGATGCTCTCTGCTATCAGCATTGATGCAGGTGCCAAAATTCCTTCCTGCTAAGAGTTTTACTAAAATGCCTTTATCCTTAAGGGATGTGTCATCGCTATTACACAAAAACAAAGACAGAAACAAGCCTTGAAAATACAATTTGGTGTACTAGTGCCATTATAATACAAATGAGTGTCTAATGACAGACATTACTCTTCAGGTGTGAATAAGAATCCATACATTGTCTGCCTAAGAGATGCGCATGGAGTTGTACAAAACACACTTAAAGGACTCCTGCCCCAAGAAGGCTAACAGAATCACACTCTGAGAAACCCTATACTTATTTAGAAAATGGAATGGTTTTTTTTTTTCCTTCCAACTGCTTCTTCAGCATAGATTTTGCAGTATATAATTTTTTCTCTACAAAGCTTATAAAAGCAAGTGATAGATCCTACAAAATAGTAAATCATCAGAATCCAAGCTAGCTCGACAATAGCCAAAAAGCTAAGAATACATAATGGAATCTGCTTGCCAACAGCCACCAGTTGAAAACACAAAATATTACTACTTATGACCATATTTATCAGAGAAAGCCCACTAGCTGGTATAATGTACTACAATCAATAAAGGATCACAGAAAGGACAGAGATATTGTTCTTCTGAGCAGAGACACCAACTTCAGGGCTTTAAGCCTTTAAACAGAAGATCAAATTTAGTGGAGATTCTGTGCTCTCTAGGAGAATAAATGGGCCTTTCAGGAAGGTAGAAATCTCTGAGTTACCTAAATAAATGAATGCAAAACCCACAATTCTCTTTTAGGACTCAAGAACACTGAACATCACTGAAAGGGCAACAGGCCACTTTATTTCAAAGACACCAGGGAATAAGGAAAAAACAAAAACAAACAAACAGAAATTTTAGGAAATGCTGGTAAAAAACTATTAAAGATACTTCCTCTTTAAAAATATACTTCACAAACATATCAATTTAATGAATCCTCCTTAAAAGCTAACTGCTAGTACATGTTAAAGATCAACTTACAGTCCTGACTTCTCAAAGAGAAAAATGTAAATAAAACCAAAACATGTTGTCTTAATTGAACTGCTTGCAGGAAACATACCCATTTACATCAATAACAAACAGCATCCTCTGAGGATGAGGACAGATGGATGACAGGCAAATTGTGAGAAGTCTGAACTGATCATCTCTAACATCAGTTTAGGATTCCCTTCTCTTTCCATTCTGAAACTGTTAAAATCTGAGAAGTGGGGGGAAAATATCAGAGGAAGATAAACATCTTTTTTTCCCCATGAAAAAATAATAAATGCACAAACATACTATCTTTTTTATTTATGGCCTCAGCTCTTTATTGAGACAGCAAATATTTGCATATATATATATTTTTTTTTCCCCATTAAAGATTTTGGAAAAATGTAATGGAAAGTCAAATTACTATTTGTCATAGTCCTGGCTAAGTCCCTTTCATAGACAATCATCAATCTGTTGTAATTGGACCCAACAGTTGCATCCCACACATTTCCCAGCCAGCTGGATCTGGCAAGATTCCAAATACTGTCTTTACTCTGGGTCTCTCTAGCAAATTTCTAGATACAGAAATCCTGTCTGAAGTCCTCTGCAAGGGATCCCTTAGTCCAACTGCCCAAGGCCTGGGACCAGTGATAAACCCCAACTCAACTCTGCTGTTAGGCACGTTCTCCCAGAATTACATCTAGCTGTAGCTGATCTGGCTCATGTTCAAAAAATATAAAACAGACATTCAAAGGAATTTCCTACAAACAGATACTTTAATTTTAGCTAGCGTTAGAGCATTGCAATGTTTGTAAAACACACATGAAAAAATCTCCCTTTGGAGCATTTGGATTTGGTCTGTGTCCTTGAGGAAGGACATTCCACTTGCCCCTCAGCTCCTTCAGCTGTTTTCTTTTTCCAGAAGTAGGTTGGACATACCTCCTTTTCTTTTATGGATATGTCTCCTTTCCGGTATCAGAACACTTTTCTTTTTCTTCTTCCTCTACTTGCAATTTTCCCACCCCTGCCCCCTGCCTCCCCTTCTTTATCAGCAGCTGAGCAGGGAACACATGAAAATCAGTGATTCTGTTGGTAGAAACCCTTTTATTCCACCACAGAGGAACATTTGCTGAGACCTTGATCGGCCTCTTTCTGCTTCCCAGATGCATTCAGCACTACCATAAAATGGATATTCTTCTCTACATTGAAGGTAACAATCATAAATGATGCTCATAAAACAAAGAAGAATTCTTGTCCTGACAGTCATATTCCCTACGCCGTCTCACTATTGCTCCTATCTTTACGTACCAGAGAATCAACATATTGTTGAAGGAGAGCTACTGTAGCAGGGTATAAATAGCCTCCCTCAGCAGAGCACAGGCCATGTGTTATATTAACATGGCTGTCTCCAATCCTCAGCTAGCCACCTGTGGTACACCTGTGTGTGCTGCTGCCCTGGTGGCTCCTGATCACCAAACTGCTGGTCCTCTTTGCTTTTGCTAATGGGCATTTATGGGAGCAGAATGCGCTTTAGATGCAATTAAAGAAGCATCTCTACCTATGGGCTTGCAATTTAAAACAATCATTTTGTGCTAGTATTTCTTTACAACGAGCATTGTCACATATCATAATTCATCAGTACAAAAATATAAACATGAAATTAAGGCATAAGGAGCCTCTCTAATGTAATGGCCCATGAAACAGATAACTTCACAAGATATTATTAAGGGTTTTCAGGCTAGAGAACAGAGATACTCCCTCTTAAAACAAGAATTCAATACTTATCCCTAGGCTCTTCATTTGTCAATTTCCTTCACAAATCCCTGTGTAGCTATAATGTGGGTCCAGTCTAATTTTGAAACATCTTGTAAACTGAACCTTGTCTCAAGCTGAGCTCTCCAGATCAGGTAGTGAGGTCAACCGAACATGCAAGCCCCCAGCTACACAATCAATCATGAAGTCAGGATTTCAGGCTGTGTGTATTTTAAAGTGTATTTTAAATAAAGCAACACTGAAACTCTCTTAGCCACCTGACCTGTTGGTCCTAATAACAGATTACTCAGCCAAACCCCGCTGACACAAAGAGATCCATTTAAATTAAAAATAAACCCTTTCTTCCTCAACTCACCAGCTACCACCTAATAGATCAACCTGTAAGACATAAACCAAAGAGCAAGTCAGAGACAATTAAGGAAGATTTTGTGCATGCTCAGAGGTGGCCACACATGAGATCTGAGAATAAAATTCTGAAAGATTGATCGTACCACAAATCAGGAAAACCTGATCGCACCACAATCAGGAAACCTGTATTCTTAACATCGTAATTTCTTTTCCCTCCCTACTAACAAGTCAGTTCCTTAAGATTAAGAATTGTATCTTTCTTTCTGAGTTACATACACAGAAAATTTTTGCACTCTCCATGTAGTATCTCCTAAGCCATACCTGGTCATTAGCTTCTTTCAGATTGCTCAATATTTGCACCAATTGCTTCCATTCCTTGCTGCTGACTCTCATGACACTTGCCATTAATTTGTTGCCTAAAGAAACCATTCTGGAAACGTTCTGAAATAACTCACTTGCTCAGTGCATAAAATTAGGCACTTCTACAATAAAGGATGCAGCTTTATGAAACCGCCAAGTTCTAAACAGAATGACTTGAGTCTTGATTTGATGCCTTTGGGCACTAGTCTGTCATGTAAAGGAATTGTTAATAAAACAAGTATAATTTGTACACCTAGAACAATTCACTCTTCAGTTGGGAAAAAAAGCATACCAAATCTTTTGAGCTAAATTCCCAAGAATCCCTGGGAAAAGGGCCAAGTAGCAAAAAATCCATTTCAGCACAAGACTAAAGAAAGCAAAGTAGAACAGGTTTTTGATGTTATCCTCTAGAGAACTGTTGACCTACAGCAAAACAAATTATAACCACTTCTAACTAGTCAGGTTGCTGCCTTTTTCAGTCTTACTCCTTCTTTATCTATGCAGATATAGGGAGTTGACAGAATACTGTATTCCTTACTATGGTCATCTTATCCCACAACTTCGGACAGAATAAGACAGCATTATTTTCATATGCAAACAACAAAGCAATATTATCTGAGAATAAATGTTCTTTACCTTAGGACAGAAGCAATCTCACGCCACCTTCTCCGTACTAGAATTAGTAAATTACTTCAGCTATCTGAGAAGCTTTGTTAGCCGACTGCTACAAAGCAGTTTGTAATTTGCTTAAATGGAGTACAAACTCATTAAGCAGTTTCCTTATATTATCTATAATGTTAACAGGTTACCAAGTAAGTGCACTAATATGTCAAGTACTTCAACCTGGGGGACAGGGTATAGGAGGTGTCAGAGAGGGAGAAATTAAATATATTTATCTGTTAATATCTTTTCTTCTCAAGAAGCTGTTGATAAGATCCTGTTAATATTCAACATTTTGACTTGGAATGAGTTTCAGTCTCATCTCTCTCCTGAAGCACTGGGTTGTTTCTAGGGAATAGGAAGAACAGGCCTATAAAATTCATTCCAGGCTGAACAGCAAAACCAGCAAAAACAGCGGCTGCAGGTGGTATGAGTGGCTTTTTGGCAGAAAGGCATCCTGTCATGCATCAGACCCACGCTCATTAGTATTAGTGAGCATTGCTGCAGTCAGAATTAGCTAGTATCCACAGGACTCAAGGATAATTTAGACCCAAACAATGAGAAAGCATATGTATTTTAACATTAGAAGTAATGGTGGCATCAGCTCAGCTGCACTCTTAATAATTTACAGAATGCAAAACTGACCCCATGCAGAATGCTGTCCGGTTAGTCTAGTTGAAGACTTCCAAAATATTAAATAGAAAATATAACACAGTGTTGTCATGGGACAAAATAAAGAAAGTGAAAGAAAAAAAAGCATCATTATTTGGACCTACTTCTGCATAGTACTGAGCACATGCTGAACATCAAGCATTAAGCATTACTAAGCATTAAGAGGTCTCATTACCATTCAAGTAGCATGTAACAGAATCAGGCCTCTTAGGAGGAGATGGTAGCTACAGCAAAGGTCATAGCAGCATTTTTCATCAGTACATCTCAAAGCACGACATGAAAGAGGCTAGTATCATTATACCCATTTTACAGATAAGGAGATTGAGACAAAAAGCTGTGAATCAAGACTTGACAAGCTACTATTAGACCTAAAAATAGAATCCAGTTCTCTTAAATCCTCACCTACTCTAGTCATGAGCTTTCCAGGAGAAAAAGGAGACAGCTGTTCTTGGAAAATGATAAAGAACTGACTTTTCCGAGGTGCAGCCAGCAAGGCAGACAGATACTTGAAGCATACAGAAAAAAAAAAAAAGCACATATTTTTTCCCTTCTTATAGCCAACACAATCACCAGATCAATAAGCAGCCTGAAGTGCTAAGACCACATTTCTTGGCCTGGTTTCAGATGGCATCCCAGACCAACAAATCCAGCTGCCCTCAAAGGGTTGCTCTGAACTGAGTGGGATTCCCTTCAGGCAGAAGACTCACATGCACAGGACAAGTTATTGGATCAAGATATAATAGCATGCTGAATTATTAATTTTAAAATGTTTAAAATTGCAACATCCCTTTAAATATAAACTATTTTCTACACAGTCTTGACAGTATTCTCGTTAAATGCTAATAGATGGTTCTGTAATAAACAGAAGCTTAAAAATGAATCACATTTATATACCTTGGGATGTCATGAGTAACAGTGTTTAGCAACTTAGGAGTGCAGAGAATTTTTTTTTGATGCATTGACATCTCCTTCTTGGCATTGAGCAACACTTCATAATATCTTACACTATCATTTTATTTCTTTTGTAACAAAATTTGTAGTTGTTCTATAAATTCAAAATGTTAATTGTATAATTGTCCTTTATGAAGATACAAGAAAGTCTCTTCAGATTCACCTTTTTTTATACATGCATAGCAATCACTCCCTTGTGTGCCATAACAATGTGTGAGGTGTTTTTTCTTCTCAGCTAAAAGTAATATAACACTCCCCTCATTAGAAATATAAATATTTGGTTTGACGAGAACTGTAACCGAGCAATGTTTCCAGGAGGTCACATTTCTCATGACCTCCTGTCTAATCCTTCTCTAGGTGTGCACATCATAATCTATTCCAAGCAAAGATGCTGGCAATGCTGAGGTAACAGTTAATTAAATATTTGTTTGTAGGGCACTTTGAAATCCTTCAATCAAAGGCACCATGCAATTTCAAATACTATTACATCCAAAATCACTGTTATTGGTTACTATAATAATACAAATTACATTAACACAGACTGCAGGCCTATCAATGCAAACAAACTTGAATTGCAGAGGAATGCTAAAATGAGATTCTGGTGTTGGGACAGAGGCAGGTGACTCAGCCATTAAAAATGCAGCACCATCTCAGTTTTTTTGCTTTGCAACAAAACCTTGGAGCCATACTACAGAGTACATCTCAATTCTGACATAAAAAACCCCAAAGAAGTTCAACAACTGTTTATTGCTGCTATTCACACAGTTCCAAGCTCATCTTAGCCACTTGCTAGGGAAACCACATGATGTCTGCATATTTGTGGTATTCAAGCTGAAAATAATAGCAGGGCAAAATAAAAGGTTTTACATGAATTTTATACTTGGAAATACCAAGGGAAGGAAAACAAGATGAGAACCAAACTATTTACTTGGGTACAAAAGGATGCATATAGAGATCCATTTTTAGCAATAAGGTAAGTTATTAACATTAGTTGTGTAGAAAAGCAGACAAGCGTACTATGTAAGCTCTGAAATCTAGTGGTAATGTTGGTTTTAATTACCTGACAGTTGTTAATTACCTGATTTAATTATTAGTAGTTGCCTTGCATGCAGGGCTACAGCATAAACATGAATCAGAAGACTTAATTTCCTCTTTCTTTACATCTACAAGTTCTAATTCTGTCTGCTGTGGGGTTTTACACAATGGTGACACAAGTGTTATTATTGCTAGCTATGACAATGTGAGGATCAAATAACTTATCTAGATTTTTGAAACTGGCAAAACACAAGTTTAATAGTAACTATCAAATGAGTTACATCAGTGCAAACTCCTAGAGGTATGTGCATACAAACAAACTACTGTGACGTAAAGCAAGGTATGTATTTAGAGATATAGTAGACTGACTGAAGGATTAAACCAGTGTATCTTAATTTGGGTATGTGCATGTTAACAGAAGAAAATAGCTTCTATTTAATTTAGGCTAACATTTTTAAGGGATTTACTCAGGTACACAAAATAAGCTCTATGGAAACTCTCAGAAATTGCCACACAGACAAATTACAATAGGGTAACAGGCTACTATGTATCAGCTGATCTATGGCCATGGCCCATCTCAGTTTTCTTAGCCTGTAACAAATAGTGAGATAACCAAAGTTAGCTTAGCCATCTTTCTATGAAACCTAAAGTAATTCAAATAATTTCTCATCTGTCTTGGACAGATGCACAGTCACTGTAGATCAGCTGATACATGGTATCTTGTCAAGGCACTGCATTGGGTAAGGAACATGAGAATAGAGTAAAAATGGTGCTTCTTCTGCACAGCAAAAATAACTAAGTGACATAACTAAAATGGCATAAACTGTATTTTGTTCCAGTTGCTGCATTTTTCGGGGATCTATGTCAGCCTGAACTAACTGATATTGATGCCAATTTTCTTTATCTAGATGGAAACCTACAGAGCTGTCTACAAAATGTAGCACTAGTTTAACTAAGCGTGCATTTAGAATGACTAAATGTCACTCAGTTCAAATCACTACTTTTAAAGTAGGTTTATTTTAATTTGCCTTAAATTGAGTAGGAATGGGTTTAAATTAAACTAATATATTCTTAAATCAGGATGCTGGATCAGAATACAACAGCCATGCAGACATTTTCAAATACTTAAAAATACTTTCTAACCTTCTCATCAGACAGACCAAAATTAATACTGGTAAAGGTAGTAGAAAGTCCAATTAAGACCTCCATTTGTTGCCAAGAAGCTCTCAATTGCAATAGTCTTTTGCACCTTCAAATGACCCAAAAGTGGGAATATTTGCATATGCAAGGTTATTATAAATATGTGATTTACTCCTGGCTGAAATTTAATCTGAAAATACTGTCAGGCATCCCAGAAAGAGTTAATTATTATGCTTGGAAGATATGAAGTATTTCTACAGCTTTAAAAATCCAAATTAAAAATGTAAAACCTTTTGCTCCTCAGACTCAAGGACTACAGCTAATTAGACTGAATCATAATGCTCCCTTAAAACCAATGCATATTAAAAGAAGCGTATTTAAAAGACTAGAAAAAACAACATAAAGAAAAAGTAACGGAATTAGTAAATTCTTCATGATTCTGCAAATCAGTATCAAAGGGTTTACTGTCATCATCTTTTAACATCAAACTGTATAAAAGAGAATTTCTCTACGTGTTTTGAAGCAGGAACATCTCAAAAGAGATTTACTGGGTATATTGCTTTGGTCGGAAGTGCCAAAATATACAGAAAAAATATTACTGTCCAAGATGTCCAATCTGATTTCTAAATAAAAGAAGTAATAGCCTGAGTTTCATCCATTACAGGAATCCAATGGTTTGGGAATCACTTACACTAAAATGACAGAACAAAACATCTCAGCACACACAGGAATAAACAGGGCCTTCATGCAGGAAACTGCTCCCTGCTGAGACTCCTTGAGATCAATTAGACTCAGGATTGACATAGGACATGGCTTATTCAGAGCAGTTTGCAAGACTGAGGCCAAAAATCTAAAGAAAAACTTGAACAGAAATTCCTTTCACTGCAACAACAATCCCTTTCTGTATTTTTTCAATTTTCCATTTTTTGTTGTTCCTTCTATATCTTATTGTAAGAGATTAGGAAGGTTGAGGTTTATTTTATTCATAACATTTTTCATTAGTAAAAAGGAATATTACCAATTTTTAAAAATGTTTAAGTAAATAATTTTCCATATACTACTAATACTCAGTGATGACTTCATAGGTGGCCAAAACATTTCTAAAGAGTTAAGAATTTTTGGGGGGAGGTGTTCCCCAAAAGTCAGCCCACAAATTCCTCTTCTCTTCCAGGCGCAAACTTCTTTTTCTTTTATTTTCATTAAAAAGTTTCTCAGCTTGTCCTTGTGAGTATAGGTGGTGTAAACTTGTGGTTATGGAGAAAGGTCATTCTGAGCTGTTGTGATTCAAGTGCTGGCACAGGTTCTAAAATAAAGCAACATTCTCAGTGCTATGATAAAGGCTGATTCTCCAGCACTTCTGGTTTTGCTGCTATTGAATCTATTGCTGATGTATAGTGCTAGTTATTCTCAGCAATTCATACCAACCTTGGAAAATTTGCAGACAAAATTGAGAAGGGTCCCACTGTACTTAAATATGGACAGTATATCTACAGTTTCAATCTGTTAGCTTAATATAACTGAATTGATTCCAAAAAAAAAAAAAATCTGATTCACCATAGAGCTTGTATGCTTTTCCTATTTTCACTGCATTAAGTGAAATGCAAGAGGCAGACACTTTTGCAGCAGGGAATAGCACTGAGATATTTCATGGCTTTATAAAGTTTTAAATCAGAGGCCATCAGATCATCCCATCCGCTTCAGGTACATCATAATCCATTATGTTTCATCCAGTCACCACTGCACTGAGCCTCCTCTGACTTGTGTTTGTTGAATGCCTGGCTAGCAAAGTAGACACCTGGGAGTTTTGTTTCAGTCATTACCGTTAAACTGTGGTTTCCGTGGCCCCTGCTGCAGCTGCAAATGAACCCATGGCAAACAAAATGTCACAGTTTTGTGTGGTACTCTCTGCCAGGGCACTTCACACACATTGCAGCTCCTTGTGTTTACATGTGAAGACAAGGCTGAGGTAAGGACACGTGGCTCCTTCTCAGTTCGTGGCACTTGAGGACCCTGACAGCAGATGTGGCAGGTATGTCATGGTGTAGTGACAAAATCTGAAAAGACAGCTATTCTCCCTCCAGTAAATGCTGGTGCAGATGGCATTCTGAGTGACTGGCCATCAGACTCTTTCCTGAAAGACAGGTTTGAGAGATTCCAGGACTATCAGTCCAAAAATGACTGAAGGACTGACACAACCCTAGCACCTGATCAGGTAGGAATAACTACAGAACAGTTTTTTACAGCAATCAGAGGTTTCCTTCACTTTGCACCTATGGAGATCTTTGAAACTAGGACACTTGTAAAGACGTTTATCTGTACTATAGCTCCAGTGCAACCAATACTAGCAGTCAGCTTCAGGTAAACGTAGGCTTCACTGTCTCCTCTTCCTCTGCCAGTTGCCCCTTAACTTTGACAGTGCACTTGTATAATTTGAACTTTCCTGCATCACTGACACAACTGGAGCCTGCATTAGAGTATCTATTAACATACTTGAAGGCCTTTGAAGACAGCTGCTACACTTTCTCAATCTGTTTAGCAACTGATGTAACCGCAACCAGCACGACAACACAGGTAGGCCCATGCAGAGGAGCATGTTCACCAACAGTAGGTGAAAATGGATGAATATGAACACGGCTGTAGAAACCAAAGTAATTCAAAGGACTTCTGAAGAAGTTGGAAGGAATTTAATGAAGGGATGTAGCCACTCCATCTTTATATTCTTGAATGAGAACATGAGGAGACACAGCAGGGACATACTTGTCAAGTGTGAAAGAAGTGAATCTCCCGCAAGGCCCAAGGAATGGAGAAGCCCTGATGCTGAATTAAAAAGAGAGGGAAAAGCACAGATGTCCAGATAAAGAGTCCCACGTGATTCCTTCAACCAAGTGCAGTTGAGTTGTGCTATGCCACAGAGGAAGAGGAGAACTGCTATCAAGTCTTTCAGAAGTGAGATGGAAAAAAAAACAATAAAGAAGAATCATCTGTTTCCTTACAGTTTGACTTTCTAGTTCCCATCTGCAACACTGCGGCTGCACTGCCTGCAAACACAACAAGGGGACCTCTCTTCCTTTTTGTTTTTTGTCCTGTAGTCAGTCATTTCTGCCTTTCCCTGAGGTGCCACTGAATTCTAAAACTCAAGGAAGAATTTCGTCAGTGAGTGGGTAGGAGTGTAAAGGAAAGAAGAGGGAATAGAAGGCAAACAAGCAGGTAAATGTCAAACCAAACAAGCAAAGGAATCTATAGCACCAATATCAAAGCAGCAAAAGGCACAATGGCTGAGAACCTGAGGGTGATGTGATTTACTTTCATGCCTTAGGACATTCAGTTTCACATAATCCACTGTCAAAGTCAATTATAAATATTACAGTATCTGCTACTGGAACTGATCCAATCCATTCAGAAGAAAACATCAAATGCTGCCTGTAAGGTACATGAGCACTTAATGACAAGGATATATACCAAGATACAATCAAAATGAACAAGCTATACAAAAAAGCAAACCAAAGCTAGGTTGCTTGTGTCTCTCTCTCTTTTCAATATCTGCACTTGATTTCTCAAGGGATTATTTTAAACCAATTTCTCCAAACATAACAGCATTAGGAAAACAAAGGACCAAAGATTTTTTAACACTGGCCCATAAAGTTACTTTCCTAAGTCTATATTAATATATCAAAATAGATGTAATTATTACATTTTTAAAACTCTCAGAGCCTGACACCTTCTGCTGAAATCAGTAACACTATCTATCTCTCACCACATGACTTTAGCATTACTCAGAGGATGATCCACTCTTGGATGTGATGAAGTAATGCTATTTGAAGAAGGAAACTCTGCTGGTAGGCATAGGGAAGTGCTTTGAAGAGTCTGAAATCAGGGTATACAGTCTCTTTTTGTCTAAGATACACAGGCAGGACTGTTTGTTTATTTAAACTGGAACTGCTCCCCGGATCTTTCCCCAGTTTTAGTTTTAGGACAGTTGAGTGAGTAATGATTTTCACTATATCTGCTTGGCTACGAACAGCAGCCTGATGTGGCAAAAGAGGACCTCAGCCACATTTATTTCCCTCTTTGCTCTTTATTGACTTGTGTACAGTTGCCATGTACCTCAACACAAAGCCTCTAACATCTTAGAAATTCTAGCTGGCGCAGAGCAGCTTGTGCCCTCAGAAACACATGCTGCTGTGAGTGCATCAAATCTATTCTCCTTACTTGAAAGTGGCTTCTCAACAGGCAACAAATGAAGCTCTAGTTCTACCAGATGGCAGGGTGTCTAAAAGATTAACAAAACCTCCAAAATGAACGTTATGATCAACATCATCCCATGGCCCAAGCATGCACTATGGGATCAGTCCAACCCCACCACACAGGTTGACTTTCTCTCACCTTCTTTTCTTTTAGCATTAACACACGTAAGTAGGAATAGTATATATTTTAACTTAAATTCCACTGCACATACTATTCCTCTAAGAAACTATGGAGTGGGCAGCACAGTCATGCAGCCAGTACCCTACCATACGAACAGGAAGTATAATGCCATATCAACTGGTGACATGGGTGGGAAAGGACTAGTGGATTGCTTAGCACACCCTCATCTAGTGTATAAATTCAAGAAAGATAAGCAAAATTGCTAGGAAGTGCATAGAAGTGCATTCATCACAGAGAAGAATCACTCAATCCTACTGTAAAATCAGAAAGTAACAGAGGGGAGTGGATCAAATTTTCATTTCTAACTTCCAACACCCCATTGAGCCAGGTCTAGACAATTATGATGCGCTGATGCAACTCTAACTTGTGGGTAGCAAGCTGGTTTGCTGGATACACTTTCCTAGCAGATAAACCGCTATGGAGCAGGCAGACTCAGGGAAAACAAAGCCTACAAGAACAGAAAGAATCCTCTGAAGGGATATTCCAAGTGATGGTGCATATCCTTTATGGAGGAAAATTGTGCTTTTGCTGTTCCTCTTGAGAACAGATGCAAGATTTGTTTCCAGGTCTGTTCATTTGACTTCTCCTGAGTACATTTACAACATATTCCTATATTTCTCACTTCTTTTTAGTAAGAAGGATTTCAGTGAAAATTGTGGATAGCACAGGAAACTACTTCTAGTCCACCTTTTTAGCACAGTAAAAATCTTTCTACACTATATAATACCATTTGCTACAATGAATCATTATAAAGTCAGCTGAAGTGCAAGATAACATATCTTAAGAACCTTCAAAGAAAAAAAATATAACAGTATCTACCTAATTATACATCAAAGAGAACTTTAGGAATAAATTTTGTTATCTGCAATGTTAGAATTTTTTTTAGTGCTCTACTTTAGTAATAATATAAGAACAGCGCTGCTTGAATTAACCATACTGTATAACTGTGCTCACATATCAGGGGTGTCCAAATGTCCTTTCACATGTCCACTCTATTCTTACCATTAGAGATTCTCATTCCATATTTCCCACAAAAAATATCCAATTCTTAATGCAGAAGCACTTCCACTGTGGTCCTTTTTAATAATTTCAGTCTTGTCACAGTTCAGCATAATATTTTATAAAGCTTCTTTTTGAGCTAAAGGGCATGAAGTTCCAATAATACCAGTAATGTATATTGCATTTGTATTTCAGTTTTCAATTATTTTCACGTTTCTATTACCACTTTCTGCAGAAAAATGTTTATATGGGGGCAGTCTCATTTTACTCATGAGAATACACCTAATTCTGACATCCATCTGGTATGCTGTCTGGAAACCTTTTTTATTATATTTGTCACAGCATATTTAGAGGTAAACTTACTCCGTGACATTTCAAGATATAACAGCATTTTCTCATGCACAGTAATGAAAATCCTAAAAATCTCCTATACTACATTGAAAATTTGCCCTAAATCATAGATACAATGTTTTTCAAGGTACTTTGAATCTGCATGTTATTTTGCGTCTAAAACGTTTAATCAAAGTTGATCAGAGTTGTGGTTGGAAGGGACTTCTGGAGGTCATCTTGTCCAAACCCCCAGAACAAGCAGGGCCACCTACAGCCGATTGCCCAGCATCATGTCCAGACAGCTTTTGAGTATCTCCAAGGTGGGAGACTCCACAACCTCCCTGGGCAACCCGTGCCTCTGGGCTCAGCTGTTCACTCAGTTTTTAATCCCCCTCGCTGCCTGCTCATCTAGCCTGTACTTAATCAGCTTCTCCATGAGCATCTTTTGGGAGGCAGTGTCGATTGCCTCACTGAAGTCAAGGTATACAATATACAGTGCTTTTAAGTTTACCAGAACCATGACCTCTTCTCATATTCTATTATTGTTCATTGATACATTAATATTCCTGATGTGCTATGGTTAACATTTTTAAAAGTGAGTAGGTCAGATATTCAGCATTTATCAATTGGTTCATTGCACTTGAAATAAGTAGTCCATTGCTGCTTCCCCATTAGACCAGGAATCAGCCTTTAATACTGGGGAAGAGAAAGCAAGAAAAACGGAGGAGCAACCAAGTTCATGTTTTCTTTTTTGATTTTTTAATCCTTTTTTCTTTATAAATTCACTTATCTGGGGCATCCTTGAGGATGTCTGTATGAGATGTCTGAAAGAATAGAGAATGATGGGCTGCTAATCAGGATGGAAGAATGTCCTATACTCAGCAGTCCTTAAAAAAAAGAAACAGGAGAGTGGGATGTGAAAAGCTAATAGAACAAAAGAAGGAGTGGTGACACAATAACAGACAATTCAGAGGCAACAGCTTCCATTGCTCCTCTGTTTTGATTAAACCCCAGAGCAGGCTCATCTTGTGTACTGAATGAGCCAAGGAATCCTTTGGAAAAAAAAGCCTTAGTTGCACAGAACTAATTAAAAACTAATGGAAAACATATACTCAATGCAAAGTCATTAAGAACAACTTAAAACTGTAGATTCCTTACACATTTTACATCAGTGCAGTTTCTTTCTTTCAAACAAACATCATGTTCAAATTTAGGCTTTTCCAAATTATTCACCCTTTTACATGCAACATCCAAAATATTGTAAATAATCTTCCTTAAAAGTAAAATTCCTTTGGTTTTTTAACATGTTAATACTCAGAGCACAGGTGTCATAGGAGACAATTACAAAATCTCAAAGTAAAATTCATCTTTCAAAGGGTAAAAAGTAGTACAGTTACATAATTTAAAAAGTAGAGTAATAAAATAGTAATAACACTGGCAACTTCTTCCTAAAGCTCTTCAAAAGCTGTACAAATATTGATGTAGATGGAAGCACCATATTTTATCTGGAAATTAGGATATAGCTCTAGTTTCATTTCAGAGATGAATAAAGGCACACAAAGGTTAACTAATTAGCTCAGGGTCACTCAGTTATATGATGGAATTAAAAAGGGGGATGCAGAACAGCTGTGCTTGGCCATGGTTTTAAAAACTGAAAACAGCTCTGAAGTCACATGTCTGCTTCCTAGATTGCATTCCATTCAGGAGTACTATCTATCCAGAAAATGGATCACCTTGTGCCTTACACTGGCAAACAGAAGAAGTTACAAATCTGCCAATACAGTTCCTCAGTAATGAAACACGTATAACATCCAGTATGGAATAAATGAAAACGCAAAGATCAGAAGAAGTTTTGTCATTTTCTTGCCTGCTTTTATTACTACAGACAAATGAGAACAGGGTTGTGTGGAAAGACTAAATGATTAGTAGAAATGCAAAACAGAATCACCTAGATAAAATCAATTCTAGTATAAAAATGTGACTGATGACAGTGAAGTTGGAGGAAGAAGGTGCATGCTTACATGCACTCATTTTTTTTTTTGTCAGTGTAGGACTGAATCTATTCTACAACATTACGTACCAAGGTGAGAAATAATCAGATTCTATCCCACATCTATTTCCTCTAAAAATGTGGCAATGTATATCCAGGGCAATACTGCAACACAATCAGCAACATCGTAGACTGGCTTCTCTAAAAAGGAAGCATAAAGAGTGTAATTCATTGGCATTATACTGAGATATTTCAATAGAGACACAAGAGAAATCAATCAACAAATGGAAGGTGAAACTCTTCCTTGATATGGTATTAGTCACTGTATTTATCTTTAAAGTAGGTGATAAGGGATGAGGCATACCTAATGTTGGTTAATATTCTGTTTGCCATTATACTGAATTTAGTTTTAAATTTACAACTCTGTTATTCCCAAAATGTCATGTATTTCTAAGTAACAAGAAGAATACCAGCTCCACATGACAGTACAACTTTCCCCAATTACAAGACCAAAACACCGTGGGAAAGACAAGAAGTGCTTGGGAGAACCTGAACATTGAATATCCCAGGACAATTCAGGTTCTATAATATGAATGTGTTTTACCTCCCATCAACAATGAACGCACTGTTCTTTCTGTCCTTACATATCAAGCATCCTGATTTGCTATTTTGTATTGCAGTAAGGCTAGATAATATCAGAATGATTCAATGGAAAATATTTTGATTTGTTTTAATGGTAATGTAAAGTTTTGACAGAACCCATACACCAAAGCTAAAAGGGTCTGTATTTTTAGAATCTATATGAAATTTTCATTTGCAGTAGTGTCAGTCTGTTAACCTTTATATCAGTTCTTCATTTAAGCAACACATGTAGAAGATTAACACACCTACATACATTCCTTTGCTATAATTTTAGCCATTCGCCTAACCAAAAAGATAGAACCTGAAGTGCACTGTAGTTGGAATTGTATGGATCTTAACAGATCCAGAAGCATATCTTGATGCCCAAGAAATAAGAAATTAGGAAACAAAGCTATGAAGGCTATTGATGTAGAAATTTGCAAATGGAGAGGTATTATTAAGGCTTTATCTGAAGCTATATGGTTTTTATTTTTTTTTAATTTGCCTGTTTTAGAAGAGGAAAATTTTTATCATAAAAAAATGAACACCGATTCAAGGTGCATTTTTAAAAGTCCAATACATGAATGATTTTCCTTATAGTGTTCTAAATGCTGTACAGATTCTCAGTCATCCTGTATTTTCTCAGTTCTCTTCTTTATTCCTCAGCAGAACACTGTCAGTGCAAATCATATCAAGGCACCTCCACAGAAAAAATTACCATATATATTCAGAAGATATTAATACATTTTATAACCTTGATTTATACAAGGCACTGGTAGATTTTTTCACTTTTTGCACACATAATTACAATTTATTTTAAAAAATCCAGCAGCTTTCCATCCTGTGACAGCAAAGCCTCTCTCATCTTTTGAGTAAGACCTTAAAAGGATATCCCACTGTATTCCCTTCTATTTACAGTCTATAATGCTAAAGCAGGAATATTTTCATTTAATTACAAATGAAAAATAATTTGCATAACTGGGGAATCAGAAGCCACACAACATACTAGAGAAAAATCATATGAAGTAATGGAAAATAGGAAACAACTTCTGTATCAGACAAGGAGCCAAAATAGGTGATCTTTAGAAAAGTGAACAAACCAGGTGTTTTACTTAGATCTTACAGAAGTGGATTTATTTTCTGAGCAAGTTACAAGATTACTGATTTACACAATATTCAAAAGCCAGAATTCTGAAAGAGAAGGATGCAAGAGCAAGCACCTCCCAGTCAACATCCTGCCAATGAAGGTAATACATCTTTTACTATAGTTTACAACTCTATAGAGCTGATAACAAAACCAATTTATGCCCCTGATCTGTCAGTCTTTCATATCTCAGGTAAGTGCCATCAGCTGCATCATGATAGAAGGGCTGAGTCTTTCTCTCTGTCTCTGCACCTGAAAAGCTTTCACCGAGCAGATATTTCATGAAAAGGTGTATATTTCTGCAGAAACTTTTAGTTTTACTGAGGGAATGTTTTTTTACAAAAGAATATTTCAACAGAAAATTCATGATCTGAATTCTTGATCATCCTCGTGGTGATTAACATATTTTTCTGATACCATTTTTCACAACTTTCCTTCCACGCAGAGTTTCTAATATTTTCTTAATAAAAGAGTCATCCAAGACAGACAGAAAGACAGACACTCTTAAGGAATATTAAAACTGCCTATCACAGCGCACAAAGAGGACTTAAGAGCCTACTAAGGAATCTATATTCAGGAGCAACCACTTATTCACAGTACATATTATCCAAGTGTGTAAGATCTGGCTGTAAATGAAGAGTTAGGAGCAGTTCTTAATTTGGTCCCAAAACAGAGTTCTCAGGCTGCACAGAGAAACAGGTCTGACAGTCTTGGACAGTATACACTGAATCTATCACAATTTTTTCATTGTTTGAGGCCCACAGTATGCCTCCAAATTCTTTTTTGACACCTAATCAGAATGGCTAAGACAATAACATTAATAAAAGAGTCCAGAGACTGTTCTCTGGCTCTAAGGCCTTGTAGCAGATGCACGCCACATAGCATTTGACCCTGATTCCCTCTGGGCCCCATGAATTGGCCCTCTGACCGCAAGACATAATTATTTTTTACCCTATTTTCTTTTCAGTTCAAAACACCTGAAACAACATGAGAGCTGCTCATACAGCTCCTCCAGCTTTCGTTGTTCTCTATCTGCAAAATTTTAAATCTAAAAATAGGACTTAAATATTCCTTCCATAATGATATGTCACACTGAAACAGCAGGCAAAAAAAATGAGTATGTATTACCATATACTACTGCTGTGGCTAGTAGCTGTACTGTAATTAAAAATTGTTAATGGTTCTATTATAAGTGTCTAATTCATAGGTTTTATCATTGAGCCTTAAAAGATAATGGCTTCATTTTACTTCATTTACTTGAGTGAGTAATTCTGACTTGTGAAAGGAGTCCTGTTAATGAGTCACATCAATAAAGATGCAGACTTGGTCCCAAATTGAAACTAACATTGACAGTGTAAACTTTAGCTGAAAGCCACATTTCTTTCTTTTCCTTCCTTTACCTGTAAACAAAAAAGAACTGCTTCATCTGAACCGAAATGAAAATCTGTAGATGCTCTCAGTTGACACTGGATTTGTTTTCGGAATGAAATAGGAAATTTCTCAAGTGAGCAGTCATTACAACAGTATGATTTCTTTTGAAAAAGATCTTTGAAACACCTTATTTCAGGTGTTTATCTTTGCTCATGATCAGTGGTCAGTGCGCTTTTAAAGCAAAATTCAAAGGATCTTTTTTCAAATCTTACATAAGATGCTGAGTTTTACTCACTTCATACAATACAACATACTCATTCATACTCAATGCAACTCCAAACTCACTTCAAATCCAGGAGTAATTGGTCAGATCCAAAAGAAATGTTTGTTTCTGGATAGTGCCTACATATCATGATTTTTCATTGGCAAATATGAGGCTTTTACATGTATTATGAATGTCTGCTTGACCATCTAAGGCCTGGTCTTTATCAGTCCATCACAATATTGAAGAACTTCAGTCATTTGGTAGAGATCTTATCTGCATTTTTATGCAGTGCCGTTACTGTGGGATTTCCCAGATCCACAAGGTACCCCTTGCACTTAACTCTCTGTAGTATTGTGTTTTTTCCTGTAGCGATTTGTCAACTGAGGTAACAACATCATTGTAGTGCATCAACAGAGATCTTGTATCACTTAGCATACCACCACATAGAAGTGTTAAATCACAGTGAAGAAGGATGTTTCTTTGAGGGAACTCCAGGCTGCTGAGGCAAATAAAAAAATCCAGTTTCTTCTACTAAGATGAACAAGGGAAGTGAATGTATATCACAGAAACTAGGAAGAAGTTTTTGCATCAAAACTGGTGACAGAAGAGTGCAACATTGAAGGTCCTAACAGTGCTGGAGAACTAAAGCAAAAGAGGCCACGGCAATGATGATTCTGGTGTTTTACCTTACCTTGAGGTGCTTATTTTAATGGGGATATTGAACTCATAAAACCAGATTAGGGTTTGTATAGGCAAAGTTTGATCCTGATGAGCTAAAATACTGCCATAATAAGCCAGTCCCCCAGCTCAGTCCTTTTTGCAATGCAGGAAGCTGCTCTCATCAAAACATCAATTTCAGACCACAGAGAACTTTCAAGACAGAAATTAAACATTACAAATGCACAACAAACCACAGATAACACCTCAGCATTAGAATATGACAGAAAACAACGTAGAGGAAAGTTTGACTCAGAGCTCAGAGGAAAGGGCCAAGAGCAGGATGAGGAAAAGTACTTAAGTGTGCTAACAGCTACAAACCTAACTCAAGACAGCAGCCACTGAAAGAAAAGCTAGGTTAGGCATGTCTTTGAAAAGCTTATCTACGATTTAAATTCCAGTGATAACAAGTGATTAAAAAAAAAGGATCAGGAGGCCTCAGGCTGAGACTTACAGGAATCAAGGAATTAATTTTATTTATATGTATATACATATATATGCACTGAGCACCTAAGAGGCTTTGACAAAAAAGCTAAAATTGTGTTGGCTAGAATAATTGGAAATTTTTCCTGGGGCAAGGATTTTCTCGCAGATCTTCAGTTACAAAGGAACTAGCTGAAATGCTCTCAGAGCTACCAGATTATGAGAGAATGCACTGGTGAGGTGGATTCTTTGGAACATCAAAGTCTCAAACGTTAGCAGTTTCCCTGATTTGTGTCAAAGGGTTAAAAAACAAGATGAATAGGTCCAAAACTAAATTAATACAGGCTACAGAAAGGGCAATGATTTTGACCTGGGGGCAAAGAAAAGCTGGATATTGGGAATGCAAATGTGAGATGGTACTGACCACAGAGGAGGGAGAAATAAAACTCAGGGGACTACATGAACTACAGGGTATCTGCCAAGTTCCAAGCTGGTGTTCTGAAAGACTTAGCACATGTATTCACATAAAAATACTTCTAATGAATGTCTCAAGTTATCATATGAACAGGTAGCAGCAATTACAAACAGCAATTATAAACTTGTGTTTATAATTACACATAGCACAAGCAAGCTTGTGTTTATGAAGCAGTGGGGACAGAAAAAGTGATCCAGACAGTTACTGCACTATTTGGACCTCAGTGGAACACAGTGCTCTCAAACAGATGACGCCAGTAGACAGAAACAAATACAAAATGGATCCAAAGGCAGATAAGTCCAGACTAAACTTGTCAGCATTCTTTTTTCAAGAGAGCTGGCTTTAAAATAAAATCCTTAGATGTCCTCTGTCCAGACTTCAGTAAAATAGCTGATACAGGGCTATGTGGGAAATTAATAAATAATGCTAGAGAAAAAAAAGAGGTGAAAGAGGAGCTGTTAGATGAGTATTGCTAAAGAAAAAATGAAAATAGAGTGTTGGATAGCTGACAGTGCTGAAAGGGAAAATTTGACACTGGAGGGAGCTTAATGGTAGTTACTCAAGGACCAGTACTTGAGGGGCCAATTATTTTTAAATTTTCTTTCATGATCATGGCGTAAAAATGAGCGCTATGATGACACAAAGCAAAGAAGCATTGTCAATACAAAACAAAACCAAGTCACTGCAGAGAAAGTAAAAAAAGAAACAGTAAAGTCTGGGCTTTCATTCATTCCTCCAAACAGCCTCCAAATAGCTCACCATTGCATTTTCACTGTTTTATATCTTACTTATGAATTTTGGCATTAAATCAAAGTAATATTCTTTCCAATCTGTTATCCTGTCTTCCACAGTAGCCACAGGCAGATAATTTATGCAACAGTTTAAACTTTCTTCCTTGAGATCATATTGATCTGTAAAATTCCTTCCTCACCTCTGGCAGGTAGCAGTTAGATTACATCCTGAAAACTTATGTCCTGGATGATAGCCATTCCTTTGAATATTTCTAATACAAGCTAGCAGTACTGTTGTCGTGTACTAAATGTCGCTGTGAAGTGGCAAGGCCCATCTATAAACATGGGCCATATATGACTTGTCAAAACAATTGATCGAGTCTGGCTGCTCTGTTCTGTTATTATTCCTGAGGCACAAGTGAGGAGGGAGCTGCCAGCCACCTGAAAAATTCTATGCCCAGTCTTCTTTTCCAGCAGCCCAGCATGTGGCAGTCACAGAAAAATGGAAAAATGGCTGTGAAGGGCTCTTGTGAAAGAAAGCAGAGGGGGGATGGGATAGATCAATGATTCTGGAGGTGGCAGTGAAGAATAGCCAAAGCTTTCCTTGATAGATATGGACAGACATAGGCTGCATCATGTGTCAGCAATATTTCCATTGCTTCAGGGAAGCATCAGATCTAGCAAGCATACTCAATCTCATTGATTTGGGCATGTTCAGTAAATCTAATGCCATAAGGACTAATGTAACATTGTGCAAGTGCAAATTCTCTGGTCAGTCCATTATGCGCTGGGCACACGACCACGGAAGAGCCATGGTACATCACTCAAACGCTTTTATAAGAAGCTGTGTGGCCAGCTGCATCAGAAAGACTGGGCATCACCAACATAAATAAATAATGGCAAAAAGGATTGTCCACATATTAAGGTACCAATCTAGCATTCAGGTCACTAAAATTCAGTTTTGCTCTACAAAAAGATGCTGTCTGTGGTCCAGGGCTAATCATCTAGTGCTCTCTCGAGGTCAGTTCCGTTCACTAGATTAGGGGCTTGATAACGCTTTCCTGCCTTAGAAGCCTTTTGTAAGGATCAATACATTAAGGATTCTTAAACATTCAGATCATATGTTATTGGATGATTACCCAAGGTAGTAAGAAATGTCAGACCCTTTTATTAATCCCATGAATTTCATTGCCTCAATCTTCAGGCAGTGAGGCCATGTTTATGTAAAAAGGATTTCCTGCTATCAGTTTTGAACTGAAAGGCTATGATTTCCTTGTGAACCCTTTGTTCCTGTGTTCTGGGAGAGTTAAATCAGTGCATCTTCTTGACCTTCTCTAAACCATTAATAATTTATACACCTCTTTCATTTCACCTCTTATTCATCTCTGCTCTTACGTAAATACCCTAATCTTTTTAATCTCTGCATGTATGGAACTCTTTCCACTCTCTAATCATTCTCATTACTATTCTCTATTTCCTATTCACTCACAGCCTAAGTGAAATAAAGTGACCAAACTGAATACATATTCAAAAAGGAAGGCTACTGTTGCTTTTTGCAAGATGTTTATAATATATTTGATTTATTTCTAAATTTCAGGATCCTCTCTTTTTTTTTCCCCTTATGTGTGTAGATGTTTTCAATAGGAAGTCCACAATAACAGTCTTTGCTCTGAATATAGCTGCTGTTCATTTAGGACTTCTCAGGGTGTGCGAGCAGTTCAAATAATTTTTTCCCAATGTCCATTAATGTTTTCTTACTTTATCAGTTGTTGGAGTACAGGCTTCCAAACTGTAGGTCCCTACATTCTGTACCCTGGCATTCCCTCTGTTTTGCTCTTATTTAATTTCTTCTGTCTTTCTTGTGTCAGCACAGCTGTTTCTTGAGCTTTGCTGAAAAATCCTTCTTTTTTCTTCTATTTTATTTCTGTTACTCAAATAATTAGTATCCCATCGTATCTTGTACTTCTACCTTATGCCATTGCTTTCAATGAATACAACCTGATCATTTGGGCACAATGAGAAGACCTTCACTCATCTCTTGAACTGGTCTGTTTAGCTTGGCATTTCCTTATCTGCTCCCGTGAACTCTCTTGCTTATCTGTTGGGATCTTTTCCTGACAGTTTGCCTTCCTTTCTGGTTTGCTTTAAATCAATGATCTCCTGACCATGCTGATTGCCAACTGTGCCAAATCATTATTTTGTGTTACTCATGAGAACGTGCCCTCTTCCTCAAAGTTTTGTTGATGCTGACTCAGTTAAATCCAGCTGCAGTGCAGTATAGACCAGTAATCTCAGGCCAAACACATACTTTGCAAAACACACCTGGGGCTCCCTAGTCAGAGCTCTTGCCTGCATGTCCTTCAGGCAGGCACTTCTCAGAAACATGTGTAATGTCTTACAGGTGACTGTTACTGGAAGTAAAGTCTATTCTCACCTTCTGCCAGGACTGAGGTGTAAAGTCTGTATTGCATACTGTCTTGGAATTCATCATCCAGTTGCATATATGCCCTCAATTAGACATTTGTGTCTGCCAAGCAGAGAGGCTTTCTAACCAGTCTTAGTGATGTCTGTAATTTCACGTATGAGATGTTGTCCATTTCATATAAACTCCTAAGATTATGACTCAATTCTCCATAAATAAAATGTCTCAACCACACAGCTCATTCATCATCTCATGTAAGACATAGATTCATGTGGTACTTACTCCTCACAACCTAGTCAATGCCAGAGTATAAACTTTTCTGCTCTCATTAATCCCCACTTTCAGTACAGCGTTGTGTTAGAAAGAGAGTGTGCACATACACATCTCAAGAAAAGAAGCAAATATAATGTAGTCCATTGGTGGAATCCATGTCACAGAGATGCATGCATTGTGTTCAGGAAAGCCAGCTCAGTATCTGCTGCCAGTAGTGACTCTTGCTCCATGTTGTAGCTCTGGCAGTCATCCAAGTGTACTCAGAATGCAGCTTCTCTGATGAGACTGCTCCCAGTGCTGGTACCTGGAGGTGAGCTGGTGAAAACGTGTGTTTGCAAAAAGCTCAGTCTGTGACTTTTTTTCTAACAGCCATTTTTTGTGCCTCAATGCTTTCTCACAACTTCTGCAAGCTGCTACCTTAGCAGCCACAGCATCCTTGCTTTCCAGCAGGACAAATACTTAAAGCAAATACTTCAGCTATAATATTTTTATTCTTCAAATGCCTGTTCTTGGACCCATGATTCTCCTTAGGCTGCATCATTATGTCTTAAAATCTGTCTCAAAGGCTATTGGTAAGAGTATGTGGTATCTAAGACAGTTATTCATCCTTATAGATCATTGATTCTCTTCATATACATCAGTCTTACATATTCTTAACAGCATATCAAGGCCTGATCATTATTTCCTAGAAGGCT
>KZ507382.1:79207-92190 GCA_002844005.1 Limosa lapponica baueri
TTCACAGTACTTGCTTATAAATTCTTGCACCTTCATATTATGGACCTGTATTGCTTGCTCCTTGATGCCTTGTTTACATTCAAGCATGTCATCAGTACTCCTCTTAGGACTTTTTCTAGTGCTTTGATTGATGTTAGAAGTCCTTCGAAGATGGACAGATACTCAAAGCTACTCATGGCCAGCAGTGCTAACCCGATGATAACAGTAAAGGTAGTTGCATTGCCTTATTATGACAAAACTTGTACTTGACTTCACCTAAAATGGTATTTTTATCCCAAAGTAGATCTTACATCCTCAGTCTCTGGATAAGGCTAATGATTTGTTTTCAGTGTGACTTCAGTACAGGTTCTGATATTACCCAAAGACTCCCTTATTTCTTGTGGAAGTATATTACCGCCATAGTGTGCTGCGAGTAATTACTGTACACAGGATGGTAGTTCATTGTTATATTTGCCAGTTCCTTTCTATGGGGAGTTTAAAAACATTTCATTATCTCATACAGTAAACATGGGAATATACCTCTAAAATAACCCTGCAGTATAGGTGTCCTCTTCCTTGACATATATTTTCAGTCTCCTATTTGGATGCTGCTAGACAGTTTTCTTTCCTCTCTTCCATCAAGGACTTCATTGCTGTTCACCAGTGGGAGGTACATCTGCATTTGGACTCCTGGAAATTCTAACAAGTAACATATCATTTGGGGAGGAAGGGTTCTTATGGACAGTATGCATTCACTTCACTGACTTCAGAAAGCTTTTACTGTCTTTTATCACTTGGTAGACACCCTTCTTAAATCTAGCCACTTATCAGTTGGTATCATAATGCAGCTGGAATTTAATTGCTTGCCAGTCTAATAACATCGCTTGAGACATTATTTGACATGAATATATATATTACTTTGGAGATTGCTCACACATGGCAGACACCTCTTCTGTAGGCTTCCTTCATTACTCACACTGCTGCTTACTGCTTCTATGGTAGTTTCAGTTTTGGGATAAGACATATTTCTAGTCCTCACCCCAACCCACAGACTGGGCTTTTTTATTATTATATTTCTGCTTTTCATGCTGCTTTCTGATGTCTGCCCTAAATCAGAGTGTCAGCCTCAATGTCTCCTACTTCCTGGTTTTCTTTACTTTGAACAAGTAGATTGTTGGGTTTTTTTTTTCCTAGTATAGACTATTGCTTTGATAGTTTCCCTGGATAGTGCAACAGTCTTGGTTATTGGAAGGTATGTGCTGGATGTATGTCTCTTGACAGTCTTCCCCTAGAATCTTGTCTCCCATATACAAACCTGTCATTAACAAGGAATCTTTAATGTTTCCAGAGTTTCATGGTGCTAGAAGAGTTCTCAGCTCTGGGTATAATTATTCCTTCTTCCGCCTGACTTTAAGTATAAAATAACAAAAACAGCACAACAGCTTCTTGCCCGTGATCTTCTTCTGTGGGGTCACGTTACTTATTAGGTATTTTTATCAGTCTTCCCAGTGTTTCAGGCACAACAGCATCTTATTTGCTTCTCTTCCATCTTTTCCCAAAAGGATAGTAAAAAAACCTTTACTGGCATTTTTTCATCTTTATCCCTTTGTGCATACACTCAATTACTTTTTTAACCACTTCCTTGTTTGTGTAGGTTATTTTGTCTGGAAATCCACCGTCACATTTTTAAAAGTCCCTCCAGGCTATCTGTTTACTTTACTCCTAGCTTTATTTTCTAGTTAATCATATTTGAAGGGGGAGGTGTGTCTCTCTTGAATTATTGCTGCTGACATGTTTCTGCATTGTGTACTGGACAATAATTCAGGAAGACTCCATGTTTATAACACTAACTTGGTTTTTTAATAAGCAAACTATTTACACAGATGCTGAGACTGCAATTAACAACAAAGCCACGTGCATGCAGATTAGCTTACGTGTGGTCTTTCAGATCTCCCTGCAACCTATGTTCTTCACCCCAGTTCCACACAGATTGCTGTACTCAGTTATCTCTATTTACTTTCACAGCCTGAGGAATTGTATGTGATTTAACAGCAGCTAGAGAAGTCAGGTGCTGAGCACTTATCAGCATTAGTGGCAGCTGTTATTCCAATAAATCTGTCTTTTCTAGCTTGGTTTTATATTTAGGTACTCACTTAAGCAAGGCTGAATCTATGTTAAAGAGAATTCCTCTAAAAAAAAAAAAAGGGGGGGGGGAATTTTAAGTATTTGCTCTAGCAACTTTATGCATTTACTAGGAAAGGAAATTTTCAGAACTTTGTGCTCATGTTGCACATAACATAAAGGCATATGCAGATAAAATTACCCATTTTGAGTATTGATGAGCTTTTCTTAAATCCGTCACTGGTCTTATACATCTTATCTCACTTGGACTGTGTCACCCATACACCCAAAGTCTGTGCCTAATAAAGCAGTGCATTATGCCAATAAAAAAACCTTTAACATATTCAAATTTACTCTTTGATCATAGACTATGATGGTAGTGCCAAGATAAGGATAAAAGGCACATTTAAAACTACTTTAGCTTACATATTTAAATATTACTATTTCTAAATTCAAATATAAAAAGATGTTCTAAAACATATGAGCTACTAAAAATAAACTGTAAGCTCTTCCTATAGTTTTTGACTCAAGCAGCTAAACATGACAAAACATATCACAATATTTTGATAGGACATTAAAACATGACCGTTAAAATGTGGTATCTACTGCGGAGGGCTCTCCAGTTAATAACTCCTGTGTTAATCTAGAAACATCCTGTATTAATTCATGCAAATCTGAGGGAAAAAATGGTAGTTCAGTACTTATGGTTAAAGCATTGTGTTATTTAGTGCAAATCAGCAATGAAAGACTCATTTCCCATTTAAGAATTACACAAACAGCTATAAATACAAGATATGGCATGAAATACAAAATGAAGATTATATTGCCTTTAAGAAAATCCAGCTAATTTTCATTCATAGAATGGCTGGAGTTGGAAAGGACCTTAAAGATCATCGAGTTCCAACCCCCTGCCATGGGCAGGAACACCTCCCACTAGACCAGGCTGCTCAAAGCCCCATCCAGCCTCGCCTTGAACACCTCCAGGGAAGGGGCATCCACAGCTTCCCTGGGCAGCCTGTTCTAGTGTCTCACTACTCTCAGAGTAAAGAGCTTCTTCCTAGTATCTAATCTAAATCTCCCCTCTTTCAATTTTAAACCATTACCCCTCATCCTATCACTACACTGCCTGATAAAGAGTCCCTCCCCATCTTTCCTGTAGGCCCCCTTCAGGTACTGGAAGGCTACTATAAGGTCTCCTTGGAGCCTTCTCTTGTCCAGGCTGAACAACCTCAATTCTCTTGGCCTGTCTTCACAGGAGAGATGCTCCACCCCTCTGATCATCTTTGTGGCCCTCCTCTGGACTCACTCCAGCAGGTCCATGTCCTTCTTGTGCTGAGGATTCCAAAGCTGGATGCAGTACTCCAGGTGGGATCTCACGGGAGCGGAGTAGAGGGGCAGAATCACCTCCCCCAACCTGCTGGCCACACTTCTTTTGATGCAGCACAGGATGCAGTTGGCTTTCTGGACTGCAAGTAGATACTGCTGGCTCATGTTGAGCTTCACATCCAGCACCAAGTCTTTCTCCTCAGAGCTGCTTTCAATCCATTCTCCACCCAACCTGTATTTGTGCTTGGGATTGCCCTGACCCATGTGCAGGACCTTGCACTTGGCCTTGTTGAACTTCATGAGGTTCACATAGGCCCAAATATATTCAGTCTTACTAAAAAAATTACATATGTGTAGAGGTATATTGCATTTTTCCAGGAAGAGAGACATAAGTATGTTTTCTTACTTCACACTGCAGTAGAAGTGGCCACATCTGCTTAGCTCAGAAAGCAGATGGATGTTCAAATACTGTATCAAAGTATATATTTCAAGGAGAAAATTTAACTGCCTGGGCGTCACATTTTAATTCAATATAGCCCAAGCAGGAAGATTAGAATTTTTAAAAATTTCCCAAGTTAATTGATTGATGAATAACAGCTTCCAAGAACAGACCTTTATTCATCTCATTTCAGATACCCTGATCTGAAATTCATTCAGATTACCTCAGGTCATAGAAAATGATAACTAAGGACACACTGAAGTGTGTACTGCACACTTGCAGTTTCTATTTTCTAGCTTTTTTCCGGGATTTTAATTTACTGGAGATACATGACCAGAATACCTATTTCCATAAAACTACTTTTAGAGCTTGAGTCAAGAAATATTAAGAGCAAGTATTTCCCCACAGTGTTTCTGTGAAGAGCAGTAATAACCTGGGTGCTACTTCCCCCTCTCAGAGGAGAGAAACTTTTTACAACTCTCAACCACAGACAAACAGGAAAGCTGCTCAGCTGCAATGATAAACATTTTTATAAAGATGGTTATTGATGCAAATGCTTCCATGTTTTCTGCCAGATTAGCTTTCCTGCCCAATAGCTTACACAATTGAAGAGGTGTTTGCTAAAATGATAGCTCTATAGGTACAAACAATTTAACAATAAAAGAACACCAGCATGAATTCTGTAACATGAAATCTATACACATCATAAGTTATTGTGGATCTATTTAATTTTATCACTGCTGAATGGTTTTAAAGTGTTGGATTCCTTTCACTTGTGCATCCACAGCAAGAATATAAGTGTCAACTCTTTCAATTATAGACACCTAATAGCAGGCAGCCAAATTGTCTAAATAGTAAAAGGGAAATTGAAGAGATTTAGGTTTTGAGATAGCAAGAAGCAATTACAAACATAATAAAAAGCATAAAGCTTTGGAACATAGTTCAAATTGCATCTTCTTAAAGAATGATCTATGGCATATCATATTCAGCAGCTCCACAGCTTGCAGTACACCTTGTTTGGACTGGGTACAGGCCTGTACAGAACATACATGTTTTTCATAAGGATACTATGTGATGGGATATTCCACACTGAGTAGGCGTGTCACACACCGACTACATTTAGCCCTTCATGAGGCAGTAAATGAAAGACAAGGAAAAATACCTTTCTAGTCACCCAGACTGGGTGAATGAACAAACATTCAATCTGTGAATAACTGAAGGAAAAATTATAATTCATGGAGAACTTGGGGTCGTCTGTTTAGTGTAATCCTAAAATGTGTGCTATTCACACAAATTTCTATTAAAAAATGAATACTTGTTCTTCAAAAATAAACAAACGTTTTGCAATAGAACTTCATCATCTCTGACACTGATGATAGTGGTTTTCTTTTGTCATGAGAGTGATGGAGTGTGACCACTTTTAAGCAGGCCATATAACGTAATTATTATCAACATCCATATATATCCAATTGGACAGGTAATTTTTTTTCCCTCACTGATATTGGATTCCATCAGTTCTGTGGATAGATCGTCTTTTTGTCTTCTGGAATGTTCATAATACTATTGGGAAATTGATTTCTAAATTATAAACGAGGCATGGTCATTTATAATAAACAGTGGTTTTTAAAAGATACGGGTTTTGGAAGTCAGTTTCTAACATTAATATGAACTGTCATTGCAAGGGGTTTGTTGAGTATAGCTACAGCAAATAGGACAAGCAAAGTACAGAAAAATAACATTATAGAAGAGGACATTATTAACAGAACAGATAAAATGGGATGCCAAAAAACATATGGTGCGAGGAGTCAGAAGGTTTAAGAAACCATGAACTTTAAATTATTGTTTCACTTACAGCTTGGTGCTGATAGTAAGTTGTCAACTAACTGGTATCATCCAAACAAGCGGTTAGCTGATTTTACTAGCTATATATAGGCAACTGTGTAGAAATAGCCTAAAGCCCAGGCTCAAACGGAATTTGTCACTTCTCCGCAGTACTTTCCTGCAAAAGCCTATTCAAGGGTCAGGTCTACAGCAACCCAACTAGTGCACCTAGGAGAGAAACCCCATGTACTTTTGAAAGCACTTAAGGTTATGCTTACTTGCTACATGGATGCACTGCAGGATACTGCAACTTCTTTGCCCTCAGGTTGGCATCATGTCAAGGAGGTCAGCAAAACGAGACAGCTGAAGTTTCTTCCAGGAAGGCTCCACTGAGTCCCACTGCAAAGCCAAAAGGGATGTGTGAAGCTCAAGCTGCAGCTCAAGGAAAATTGCTTAGAACAGAGACATAAAATTTCAAAGCATTTTGGGGCCACCCATCTCACATATAGTGTGTAGGTATGGCCAGAGGTTATCAACTGTTACGATATCTTTGTATCTGCCTGCTGTTTATTTATATAACAAGTAGGTCACATGGCCAAATATCACTCTACATGTTCTGATGACTGTTACTCACACATTCGTCCTTCCTTAGCTTGTTGTATTGCTTCATTTAGGCCACAGTTTTGCAAAGAGCTCTAGGGCCTTTTCCTGAGAATGGTATTAAAGACTCAAGACCTTACATTCAAATCTGTTTGGAACAGAGACTGTCTTGTGATACAGGTCTGTATACAGAAGGTTACATTCTCTCCAAAAGATTTCTTCCACACGTTAACCTAGCGAGATTATTTGGAATTAAATGGTCTGTAAAAAGCATTCCTCTGACCCCATCTTTCTCCTTTTTCCTGTTTTCTTCTTTGAAGTTGAGAAGGTACCCAGAAACAGGGTCTTGCCCACTTTAATCACATCTTCATTTGAGAATCAACCAATAAAGTCAGTACTATTGACAAAGAAAAGAATGTAACATTTCAAGAGAGAGTAATCTTACTTGCAAACCCTCATCAATCTCATTTCCACTGCTTGTTTGCATTCCAGAAACAACACTTTTATGTTGCCACTATACCCTTGTAACAATTATCATCTTCAGATGTCTTTTTTTTTGTAAACTAATGATTTTTATTCATAAATAAAAGTTGGATTGAATAAAGAATGCTGGCAAAGCTACCAAAAGAAAAAGCCTTTGAAGCAAGAGTATTCTGGTCATTGTTACCCTAAGACACCATATTAAAGGTTTTCTCCTATATTCATCTTAACACTGGAAATGAGGTATCTGCTTCTGGAGAGCTGTGGAATGAAGTGCCACAATATTAGCAGTATCACAGCAAGTAACAGACAGCCTCTGATGTGACAGAATAGAAAATACATCTATTTCAGGGAGAAAACATACTAATTTGTAATCAACTCCACACAGTGGAGAAATACTGAAAACAACTTCTTAAACTGGCTTCCTAAGAAAGATGGTAGGATATTAGCTTACCCCCTCTTTTTCCTGAAAGACACAATCAAGTGCATTACACAGAAGATTGATGAATGCTGTTTTAAAAAAAGGGTAGTTAACTATTTCTACTAATACTAATAACACTTGGCTCTTCATATAAAGTTTTCCATCTCACAGCACTTTGCAAAAGTTGTGGTTTACACTCCCTTTCAGCCAGGGAATTCAAAAGCAAAGCATTATCAAAGTGGGGTCGCCTCTGAGGAAACACCAAAGGAGCAAAAAACATGCCCAACTGTTTCTGTTGCTGCCAAGAACATTCACCTCCTGTGTCCTCATCCTTGCAAGTTCACACCCAGAGAAGGCTGCATATCAGAGTTATAGAGGGAAGGGATAAAGGGAAGCATGCTCACTGGAAATAAGCAGTGAGGGGAAAATAAGGGTCAGGAAAACCTTGGAGGAAGTACCATTTGACAGAACGGAATGTAGAAAGCTCACACAGTTGGGAGGGCCAAGACTCAGAGGTAAAGATGGTTCATTAATATTTATATAGACTGTCAACCACCTTGGGAAGTAGACCACAGATATGACAACCCTGTACTGCACTAAAAAGTTAGTTCCAGTGGGGAATGTGGCATCTGTTGCATAATGAGTAACATTTCACAACAGTCCAGGGGACAAAATAAAGAAGCATCTAACTGAAGCTACTCGGAAATATAGTAGACAACAGGCAATTGTCTACACTGCAGACTGGGGTTTGCTTTTCCCACAACTGCTAAATGAGAAAAGGCTCTTCTTAGCTCCCAGCTAGCGGAAAACAGTTGAGGTCCACCTGTCTATATTAAGAAGTGTCTTTCTTTCCCTTATGTCATTCTTCTATAGAGGTCAAGGAATGCAAAAAAAACTCTCTCCTGTGCACTTCACTAGAACTGAATACAGAGCTTCTCTTCCAAAATCCTTTAAGCAACACCTTCGCTTTGTACCCACCACTAGTAGAATCTATAATCTACCATATGAAGCTCACAGTAGACACCGCATTGGCTCAGTTTCAGCAATTCTCTGAAAAACTGTTTCAGCCGCTAACTCTACAGTTTTAATCAACTTACAAAACCAAATCATCCCCAGTGGTGAGCCAACTCACCCTCAAAGTTTAGGCTTCATGGAAATAGCGACTGCATCTGTCACCCCAAAAGACCTACTCTCTCTTAGACAGCCAAATTTAGGTAGGATTTTAAATATGGAACAGTGCCCCAGTTGTTGCTTATTTGGACCAGAATTCCTGTGAACCATAAATGACAGGTTTGAGACAGAACTGTTATCTGTATCATCTGGTTCCTTGTTTGACCAGAGACTTCCATACTGCTCCTGTGATATGCTTTATGGGATCTAGTATAATTTATCTTGTATAATTTAATTTCTTGCTACCATTTCCTTCACACCAAGAAAAAAAAATAAAGGAAAAGTTAGGAACCTCAGCAGTGCAATTTCCAGATAATCTCACTGTTTAAATGAACAACAATGACAAAACCTTTTATTTCTAAGGTCTTTAATTCTAGCAACCCTTAAGACTTGCAAAATCAATTGCACGCTAGAAAGAAAGTAAAATACAGTAGATCCTTTCCTCTTTTCTACAGCAGATCTCTATTCTGTGCAATGCTCCCCCCTTCCCACCTGTTTAGTGATGTGGGAAGGACTGCAATTTCCTGTTGTATCAATCCCAAGGAACACAAGTCCCTGCTAAGAAACACAAGAGTTTTAGCTCTGCTAAAAATCCCTGTAACAAATATGACCTTTAGAAAAACAGTGTGCAAGAAGATTGAAGTGTTTAGCTACTACCTAGCCACATAGAATGTAGCACAATTTTGAAAACCATCACCTTTTCACCAGACATTAATTCTATAACCTCATATTAATTTTATCACCAGATATTTAACACTATCTGGCCAGACTCCCCTACGTCTTATCCTTGTGCAATCATTTACACTTTTTCTAATTTAAAATAAAGAGTAGGTAAGGTGGCCATCCAGTACCGATGGGACATAGAACATCTGATTTGTAGTAGCACAAGGTGCTCTGCATTAAAGATTTTTTTTTTAAAAATCCAAATTCTTAAATATTGTTGTACTACCACATAGACAAATTAATTAAATGTAAAGCCAAAAACCTACTCATAGACAAACATTTTTTTCCTAGCAAACTGCAGTTTCAATCTGGAAGAAGCCTAAAACACATTGCTAAAAATAATCTTTCCAGAACAGACATAAACATTCAAGTAAACTTCTGTTTATTTTTACTATTGTTTGATCACTGTTGTCACCAACAGCCATAGTCATGAATCATGAAGTCACATTACCTTAACTATTGAAAAATTAATATTTACTATGTAATTGAGCTTACTAGTACATTGTCAAACATTTCAGGGCAGAAAACTGAACACTTGATGTCATCAAAAATGAGACAGAAGTCTGGTGTCTACCCATAATACAGTGTAATTCAGTGCCATACTTCTGCAGTTAACAATACTATGAAGAAAACAAACCATATTTGCCACAGAATTTTGCTTTTTATACCCTACCTTCACTCCTTGTCTTGTCTGCACACTTTTATTGCCTTGTATAAATGAACAATATCTACATCTTAATTTTTCTAAGGAGAAAACATCTGGGGGTTTTTGCCTTCCCATCAAGTTTGAACTGTCTTTAGTTTGGTAGAGTTAAGATGCATGTTGAAAAAAAAAAAGAAGAAAAGCCTCAACATTATTCAACAGTGTTTGACACAAGTACAGAACTGGGAAAAAACATATCTCTGAAGTGCATGTGCCATCATACTGTGACATTATATTACCAGGTGCTGATAAAACATGACACTATGTGAAATGATGATACACCTTTGTCATAGAGAGTGTTGGCTGCTTTGGAATAGTATCACTTGCTGTTCTGAGAAAGAAAAATTCTAAGTTATCAGGAAACTTACAGGAAGGCTGCATCCAACATTGAAGAAAATTACTTGAAAATAGTTTCAACTTCACTGCCCAGAGCATACATTAAATGCATTATCTGTATTGAGCTCTGCTGCAGCTCTAAATTTAGTGAAATGTGGTTTTCACTGAGGCTAATGAAACTGGTAATCCCTACGGAGAGTGAAATTTCAGCATTTTCTTTATTCAGTGGCTTCTCATTTTCCAATCAGACCACCTCAGGCTATGATTTATCAGAGCTCAGAAGTTAAGGTTTGAGGGCCTTTCTAAATATGTGGATAGAAAACCTTTTTGGAAAACTTGGTGTTGAAGGAAGAAGCGCTAATGATAGTATCACACTGCTATAAACTCAGAACAAGGGTAGTAGGTACCGAGTCACTGAAATTGCCGCCTTTTGGCTGAGATCTAAAATAGAAGTGTAATTAGGAAAAGCCTTTCAAAAGATTATTAGGTTGGTTGGGTTTTTTTTTTCCCCACAAGAGGAAATGCCAGTACTCCTGTTTCAGTGGGATATGAACCTGTAGTACTGCATACTGCCAGGTTATGTAGCTGTAAACCTTCTTTCTGGCTTAACTGGGCATGCCACCATAGTTATATCGAATTTGCTAGATGACACGACTTGGAGCTTACACTGGTTTCATGCTTTTGTGATAACTGTATGTCATCATAGAAACACCTACTTCCCCCTAAAATTGGGGTGGTACAGATCATCCGTACCCTACTGGCCTAAAGTCAGCAGGAGCAAAGCTAGCCCACCAAAAAATTTCAGAGCAGTCTAACCTAGCCATGTGAATGGGGTTGTTTTGTCCTGTGGCCAGGATGGTTTCCCTCCAAGACTAAAAGCTCTAATGTTGGATTTACTGTATCATCATGTACACAGATCCAAAGATCAAAAAAAAACCCCACCTGATGCTCAGTAAAGTTATGAGGATGGGACTTACCTCTAGATTAAGACATCTAAACATAGGGTTCTACATGTGAGGTGGATGTCCTCACTCCCACTGTAGTTAGTGGAGATCTGATCAATATTGTTGATAGAATCCAAAAGCAATTCAACTCAGAAGTCTGTTCTGAATTTGGCAGCTCATAAGGCCAGCAAATACAAATGAATGATGCATCTGTCAACCCATTTCATTACTTCTGACCCTTGAACCCAAATGACCAAGGACCCACACATACCAGGATCAATCATACAGTTTTGTCACAAGGCTGAAATTCACAACTCTACATACTGTAAGGGCCACTCTACTTCCACAGCGTCATCACTATCTCTGTCTGTACTTCATCTGTGTCTTTACTTCAAAGCATTTAAAAACAAATAAAACAGAAGTGTAACAGTTCGGCTTTGGTTTAACATCACAGCTGAAATGGCAAAATTTCCTATCAGCATTAAGTCCTCTTGGTGAAATATATAATGGCATAATCTATGCAAAACATCTAAAATTACCTAAGTGCCTGAGGTACTGAGCTGCCTGCTGAAACATACTGATCCTATACATCCTCTAGACGGCCTTTGCTGACTGACACCTAAGAAATCCAGTCTGGAATTTAAATCTCGCCCTACACGGACTTCTCAAGATCTCTGTCCACTAATTAGACCTTGGCATTACAGCAGGGTTCAAGCACCCTCTCACACATGACATTTAACTGAAAATGGTTCACGCTTCAGGGAAAGTTTGGATGAAGATGCTAAAGATATTCCCTGCAGATCAGCTTAAAAGCTTTTTAGCTTGGTTAATAGATGAGAGCCTGATTGTAATAGTACCAACTAATTGATTTTGGGAACAAAAACTCATTGCCTTAGGTTTAGCCCATCTTAAAACTGCCCTATAGTTTGCTGGTAAAACCGAATAGTCAGAGACCGAGTCTTACCAGACACAGCAGAGACTGGAACTTGGATGTTTTCCAGCCCAGCAATTGGTATAGACACTATCTGGATTATGCAGTCCCTTATTAAGAAGTGTCAGGGATTAGCCAGAACTAAAAACACTTGTGGGATTAGGGATTTATTTATATAGGGACAATCAGGAAAGTGTATTAACTAAAAATGTTACTTTAAAGAGAAGCTGTAAAACTGCATTAAACCCTAATGTGGATGTTCTCCTTTAGAATTACACTTGAATGATCTAACTTCGCTGTAGAAGTATATTAAATTAAATTAGGACCACTTGAATTCTGGATAAGAAGGTCCTTGGGGGTTTTAATGACGTTTAACTGATCTATTTCTAAGTCACATCTTTAGTTGACTCACATTAATTTTCATGAATTGCTCCATGTAGATAAGTCTCAAGTTCCAAAATGAGGAAATCCTACAAAAGAAAAGTGACTGCTAAATTAACGGCAACAAAACGCTACTAAAAACAGTTGCAAAACAGCTTGTTCATCTGCAATGGCAACAGCACGTAATGACAAGGACTCTAGATCTGCATACTGAAGGACAAGATTTAGTAACAGATTCTCAAATAAGTCTTCTTGTGACAATGCCCAAGTGAGGCTCCTTCTACACTTCTCATATTGAAAACTGCTTGCTAAATAATTGTTGTTTAGCTAGTCTTATACCAAGATTCTTGATTTTCGGAAACTCAAAGTATTTTATAAGGTGTTTAGGCCAAGGTTAAGACTTATAATTAAAGAGCTGTAAGCTACAGACATGTCAAGAAAGCAGCTTCCTTTTTCTCTTCGGAAAATTCTCTTATGGAATTAAGACTTCAGCATTTTGATTAACAATTCCTGATATTTTACCTATTACATCATCATTTTCAATAGAAAGGAAATGTAACTTGCCTATTTCGGAGCACTGAACAAACCAACAAAAACGCAGGGCGTTG
>KZ507383.1:0-36070 GCA_002844005.1 Limosa lapponica baueri
CATTAGGAAATGAGCCATGCACGTCACCATCCAACATTGCTCCCGTGCTGTGCCATCTCATAATTTCCCTTTCTTCTCTAAAGGATACCCAGATACACTTGGATGACGCTCTCAGGACACAGGAGGACCTGAAGGAGCAGGTGGCCATGGTGGAGCGCAGAGCAAACCTGCTGCAGGCTGAAGTTGAGGAGCTGCGGGCAGCCCTGGAGCAGACGGAGCGCTCGAGGAAGGTGGCTGAGCAGGAGCTTCTGGATGCCACTGAACGTGTGCAGCTCCTCCATACCCAGGTCAGGCACTAGGCTTGAAATTAACCCCATCAACAAGGGATAACACAGAAAGCAATTGCTATGCGTCTTGTAAGTGATTACTACGGAACACTTGAAGAGCTGTGCCGTAATATGGCCAGTCCAGACAGGCACCTGTGTCTGGTTTGTGGCTATGGCTCTAAAGAGCCTTAAAGACTTTCATGAACAGTGCTCACACTTTCAACTCTTGATGTGGAGGCTTTAGGTATAAAAGTACAAATCACGTCTTTCTTGTTACACAGAACACCAGCTTAATTAACACCAAGAAGAAGCTGGAAACAGACATCATGCAAATTCAGGGTGAAATGGAGGATACGATCCAGGAAGCGCGCAATGCTGAAGAGAAGGCCAAGAAGGCCATCACAGATGTGAGTCAGGGACTCCTTTCATGGCTGGTGGTGGACGTATTCTCCCCTAAAATGCCTCCGGTCCCAAAATGGCTTTGCTTCTTTGCTCTCATCAGGCAGCCATGATGGCCGAAGAGCTGAAGAAGGAGCAGGACACCAGCGCCCACCTGGAGAGGATGAAGAAGAACCTGGACCAGACGGTGAAGGACCTGCAGCACCGTCTGGATGAGGCTGAGCAGCTGGCTCTGAAGGGAGGCAAGAAGCAGCTCCAGAAGCTGGAGGCCAGAGTGCGTAGGGCTTTTATTTATGCATGAGTGAACATGTCCCTTGGGGAGATACCAGGGAAGCTCCAAAGCTGGGCTTCTCGTTGCAGGTGCGGGAGCTGGAAGGGGAGGTTGACGCTGAGCAGAAGCGCAGCGCTGAAGCCGTGAAGGGTGTGCGCAAGTACGAGAGGAGGGTGAAGGAGCTGACCTACCAGGTACGGCAGGAGGCCTCCTTGGGCTGAACGAGTTTTCTCGCAGCAAGTCACATTTTGTGAACACCACTCCCAAGGGAAATTGTTAACCCCACCTGGTGGGAAACCAGCAATTCATTCCCTTTCCTCCCTACTGGCCACTCTAGTCTGAGGAAGACCGGAAGAATATTCTGAGGCTCCAGGATCTGGTGGACAAGCTGCAAACGAAGGTGAAATCCTACAAGAGACAAGCTGAGGAGGCTGTAAGTATTGCCTGGAGAATGGGCAAGAGACACCTTCCATCGGGGCAGCACGCTCATTGAGATGAGTACAAATACCAGCAAGGGAGCATAGAAGAATCTCCCATGACACAATTGACTTGGCCACGCCGTTTCACTACGAGGCCTTGATGAGTTCTGGGCACCCTGCATCAAGGATGAAGTGAGGGAAGTTCTGCAGCCTGTTCTATACAGGTGGTCAGACTAAACAGACCCAGAGGCCACATCCACTGATGGAGAAGTTCGTGAATCTCTGCTGCTGATCAACAGCAGAAGGCTTCAGGGTCTTTCTCAACCTAGTAAGTCACATTGGTGGCTGGGCAGCAAGTAGTGGGAGAATAAGTACGCAAATGTCAAAACCAAGTGATGAAGCAGCTTTTCAGGAGTGACACGGTAGTGGAGAAGCTTGTCACAGTGGGGTCCTGACTAAGGGAGGATGAGGAAGTCTGTGCGAGGCTTATGTGTAAGCAGTGGTGGGTGGGGGATGGAGGTCTGGGCGTTCCCGCAGTGAAGAGGCGCAGCCTCGCAAAGCTGAGTTGCAGGAGGAGCAAACCCCCTGCCCTGGGCTCCTCACCACCGACTCCCTCTCCCCGCACAGGAGGAGCTCTCCAACGTCAACCTCTCCAAGTTCCGCAAGATCCAGCACGAGCTGGAGGAAGCCGAGGAGCGGGCTGACATTGCAGAGTCGCAGGTCAACAAGCTGCGAGTGAAGAGTCGGGAGTTTCATGGCAAGAAGATAGAAGAGGAAGAGTGAGGATGTCATGAGGCAGCAAAGTGACCTGAGGGTGGCACAAAATGTGAACCTCTCGGTCGCTTTCTTCTGCAATGAGTCTTTGTAGCCATGTCAATGTCTAGAGAATAAAGACCGTAGATTGCTGTGCATACACAATATGAGTAGCTTCTTCTCACTCACTCTGTGTTTTCCTACTTTGGTCTCCCAATTAGCTCTGGGATCTTTGTCTATTGGCAAATGTTTAGCTTGTGTCCATTATCTGTCTGATGTGTAGCAGATGCTTTTATTTCAGAAGCAGCTAAAAGTGTAAGTAAGAATGTTATTTTTCTTGCTAGGGGAAAGGGCAGAGAAGACAACCAATTCACAGCAGACACAGCACTGTTTAGGTGCTTCATAGAACCTGACTCTTTCCTGGGACTGGGAGCAGGCACGGAGTCCTGGACATCCACTTCCTGAGAACTGAGCCAAACAGCAAGCCACTGATTCTTTGACTTCTGTGTACGGGACAGGGGAAGGAAGGCCAGCCTCCAGTTCAAGTGGATTTTGCGGGTAGAAAACAGTGCTGCCAGTCAGAGCACATCCACCAAATCAGGCACCCCAAGGGAACACGGGCACAAACACAGAGTTGTGCTTTTACGTGGGAGATGTTTGGCTTGCCGCAGCAACAACGCTTCTGGACTCTCCCAGGTTAAGACACTTATGGGATTGTTAACCAGAGAGGCAGAGAAGCGGGAGGGAGGGTTTTGACCAGCTCTACTGAGTTTACAGGCCTGTGCTCTGCACATTTGCCTCTATGGGTGCCTGCCAACTACTTTAGGGATCCTTAAGGACAAGATTTTGTAAATTCAGACTACAGCTATGATTGCAATTTCCATGGGGCTGTGTGCCCAGCAGAGAGTGTTGACTTAGGATTTGCTGCCATACCTGTAGAAGAGGAGCCGCTTTCCCCTGACACGCTATTTATGGAGCCAGGTTGCTGTCACCTGCTAAGTGCTGATGCAAAGTCAATGCATTTGCTGATGCAAATCTCAATGTTCAGAGAATAAAGTATGTAGTTTCCTTTGCATACACAATATGAGAACCAGTTTTTCATTTTTTCTCTTTTTACTGGTTAACCCTATATCAACATTAGCTTTCGGTCACAAATTTGGTATATAACTTTTGTGTACCTATATCACAGTACGGCTTTCTTTTTTCTTCTAGTTTCTAACTTCTTATCCTTTTTTTATTACTTAGTGTCTGCGGCATAGTAGAATTTAACCTCACATGAATAGAAATCAAGGACAATAATTTCTCACAGTGACCTCTGTTCAGCCTTCCTAGTGTTCTTTCCCAGACAACACCTTATGTTATATTTACCCATACACCACCTCAACACTTTACAGTTGTGCAGTATTTCAGGTGTAAGCTGCTCCTTTTGCTGTCCAAGGCAGATTTGTGGATATTCAACAGTGTTTATGTTTTTTTGGGAAGCTGACAGAAGGTGGTCTTTAGTTGCCACTAAGTTTGCTTCATGAATTTAGTTAGAACCATGAAGAGTATCACCTCCCCTTGAACTTAAACTGAAGAAGGCTGGTGGCAGTTCTGTGACAATTCCTTTAATTCCTGTAAATGAGATCAGTGTCCACAAAAGCTGTCTCTGGCACACCACCCTCCAAAAACTCTGGCTCTACTCATCTACAACACTTTCAAAGGAGAACCTGCCACTGCAGCTCTTGAAGTTTCCTGGGAACTGCTAAGAGTTGACAGTGTCCCCTCAGTCAACGTGTGTAGAAACCACTGTCATAGCATAGGGCTTTTCTTCCAACGGGCAAAGTGAGCTTCCAGTAAGCTTTGCTCACTCTGCTGGAAACTTCCAGCTCACAGTTCCATGTCTGTATGGCTAAGACAGAATTACCAAAATGAGTCTTCAATTATTTATCTCCAAGATGCAATACACCAGTAACTTTGAGGTTGTCCTGCTGTCAGTAGAGAGGATGAAAAAGCAGAAACCCCGTATCTCTGAAAGAGTGATGAGAGTGAGCTTTTTCTGAACTAATCACTTTTCAGCTTTGCCATCAATGTGTCTTCTTTTCACTCCTCCTTCTGAATACCTCACCATTCTCTGTCTATACTAAGATGCTTCAGTTCCTTAAAATCGCCATTATTGTAAAGCAGTAAATATGATTCTTTTCCATTAATAGCAAAGGCTTGAGGGCTGGTATTGACCTGACAGTGCATGGTCTTAGGGCTTGTCTGGGCCTCAAGTGGTTTTAGGTTGTTTTAATACCTGTGTAGTAGTCAAACAACTATTACCTAACCTGATTTAGGTTAAGGTCTATGAATACCATATATGGTAAAGGTCTGATAAGCCTTGGGTGTCACTGTATAATGAAGAATTACCTGTCTTGCTAACTAAGGCAGGGGAAGCTACTCTGTACCTTTTAAACTTCAGTTGGGAACCAGGGAAAGGGAAGTAGGCTGTGACAAGGAAATAGGTAAAAATAAACCCAGTCAAATGCAAGACCAAGTAGGAAGGAATCCCTGCTATACCATTCTCCTCCTGCCAAAGACTTGAGGATGCTGATAACTCACAGTAGGCTCCGTCTTTGCTGCACCATTCTTAAGAAAGACTGAAGAGTCAGCCTTAGGACAGAAAGTAACATTGGGAGTATAACTATGATACCACACAAAAGAGGCTGTTATGAGAAAGTATTTTGTATAAAATTTTTAACTGTTTTATTAATAAGACTTTTCAATATTAATTAGATTACTTTTATTATTAGACTTAGAATGGGAACTTAGATCCACATATATGCTATGTACCAAATTGCATATAGCAAGGAAATACCCACTTCCATGTTCCCACTAGTCAGAATGTATGAATTTTCATGTAGAATATATTTTAGAAACATTTTAAAATCACACTCAACAGACAATGCACAGGTTACTGTGAACTCTTTAGCATGTGTCAGCACCAGCTGAGTATGAGGGACCTTCCCTATTAGAAAGGAGTGAAGGACAGAATGGTCTGGGCCTCTGTCAAAGGCAGTTTTCATTTTATGGGGAAACTTTCTACGATAACCTTGTATAGAAGGAAAAGGGCAAACTGCACTTCTGCAAGAAGATGCACTATTTGTTGGAAATGTGTAAAATGACTTAGCCGATCCTTTCCCATTCCAGGGACTAGCCTTACAGATTTGAACCCTGCAAGTGGACCTAAAATCTTGGGATGTATACGTGGAGGTTCTACTTCATCAGCACATCTCTAGCCTATAAATGGAGGTCAAAAGAAATCTGGTGTGCCCTTTTTAGTTGCATGTCTAAATCAGGTCTTAAAAATTTTTCACTGAGCCATCACCAATAATATTTTTGTTTGTGCCTCGTGGAAAAATCTAATCCATTCTGAGATATGAAGCATATCCTCTCTCACAGCTGTCAGGCAAAATCGAGCAGAGGCCGTACTACCAGGAGGTGCTTGCTTTGCTCTTTTCTCAGTACTTCCAAAGAATCTTTTGGAGACATAGATTTCTAACAACCTGCTTAAAGACATCACAATTGCCTTAGCTATTCTCTTCCCTTAGAAACCTGGGCTGGAGGTAGACCATCTTCTGTGTCTTAAACTGTGATGGCAAGCTACTGTGTCATATGCCCACACAATCAATATTGTCATCCCAGTGAGATTCTCATGGCTTACCTCATGAGGCTGAAATGGTACAAACGAGGCAAGTGATATCAGAGAAGGCAGCTCCAGGCTGCAGGCCTAAGCCAATGTGGCAAGGAGCCCCCGCCAGCTTTGTGGGGGCTGAGCCCATGGGGTGAGTGCTGGCAGGGATTGGAAGGGAACTGTCTACCTGCTCACCCCCAGGTGGAGAGGCCCTGAGGAGATGGTGGGTGCAATGAGGCAGGCGCTTATTGTCCCATGATGACACCTGCCCCAGACACTGCCAACAAATGAAGGAAGTGCAGCCAGCTATGGTGAGACACCGGGGCAGGTGCTGGTGGAGGACCCAGAGACATCATTTGGACACTGCCCAAGCCTTTTCCCTCACCATTTTGGCTGTTGCTATGAGGGCACAGGCCCCATCAGCTTTCTTCTGGCCTGGGGCTCCAGCAGGTTCCTGTCAGTCCCAGGGAGCTCAGCCAGGCGGCAGCTGACCGGGCCCACTGCTCAAGGCACCCATTGCCAGGTGGGGGCAGCATGGAGCCATCAAGGTGGACCCTCCTCTGGGTGGCCGGCCAGCAACTGACCAGCCGCTAGGTCTCACTTTAAAATGGGTGCTTTTAAAGCTGCTGAAACTTCCTAGCCCACATGTTATCAGTGAATCACACCAGATGGGTTAAACTCCAACCAGGTGGGTCAGCTAGAATCAGGTGTTCACCACTGGGGGAGCACAAAGACAGGTGGAATGGGCCAAAGAAGGACCGGAAATGTTAGGGTCATGAGTGCTGAAAGAAAAGACCCTGAGCTGACAGAAGCAGCCACTGGTCAGTGTGCAGGGCCTCGTTTACAGGGGCACATAAAGAGCACCACATAGGTGCTTGGAAGCGTGTGACTATTGAAAGGCCAACACGAAGAATCAATGACCCTGCCAACTCCCATGGTAGAGCAGTCTAAGGAGAGCGACTGCAACACCTCTTTTGACAGCTGTGATCTGGCTGGACCTTCACAGTGCAGGTACCAGGAGAGGCCCAGGGCCCTGGATCAGCCTCACTCATCTTGGGATGGCCATGAGATCCAGCCTCCACAGATGAGGACCTCCTAAACTCGTAGGCCGGCAAGGGTGAGCCAGCAAACCCTTTGCGGCCTAAAGCGCAGACAAGTCATTCCCATGCTCTTTATGCTGGCACAAAACACACGAGTAACATTCTGCCCCATGAAGTGGATGTGAAAATGGGACCGTGAACACAAGCAAAGCCCACCTTCACTGTTCACACACAAAAGCAGAGCAGGCCTACAGTGAGAAGAACTCCTGCCCCTCATCTCCCTCATCTGCCCCTCCTGTCCTGAGGTTTGCTCTTGCAGAGGAAGCCTGGGAGAAAACCCCTTTCCCTCTGGGACTTGTCAGCAGCATCGGCTCCCTGGGAGACAGGGCTGCTGTGGGAGGCAGGGCCAGCCACTAACACACACTTGAAACACAGGCTGTCTCTCATTTAGCGAGTAGAATGGCACGACAGATCAGTGGGGCAGAACAGCAAGTGCTGAGGACCTGGCACCTAGACTAATGGGGTTTTGGGGGAAGGGTGGGAGTCCCAAGAGCTCAATGCCCGTCTGAGGTGGGAGCATGCTAGATGTGCCCCTGGAGCACACCTGTCCTGCAAACCACAGTGTGGGACATCAGGGAGATCTGCCTCCATGGCATTTTCCTTTTGACACTAAGCATTAATGAAGACATGCTCAAAGACCTGCAATTAGTGCTGCTTGCACCATGGCAGCATGTGCAGACCCCAGGTGAGGAAGGGGCTGGGTGACACCCACCGCCAAAGACGCCGTCCCTGTCCCAGAGGGGACAGTCCACTCTGGGAGTGTCTGTGCGGCTGAGGCTGCAGGCACAGAAATGCCCACTGGCTGCAATGCCCTAAAATCCTCTCCTTCCTCTTGCTGACAGGGGTGAAGTCTTTCCTCTACTTCTGCCCTGGCATGTGGCAATGAGCTAGCCAGGTCTGCAGGAGGAGAGGGCTTTGGAAGGCCAAGAACAGATACTTGCCTTATTTAGGTGAGCTCTGCTTCATGCCCTTGGTTTTGTGGATCCCCTCTCCAAGGAGGAGTCTGTGGCCAGAATGTGGTATTTCCTTCATGATACAGATATTGAGATGGTAACAGGCTGTTCCAGCATGAGCCTGCCAGAGACCTGGGTCTCCAGGGGTAGAAGGGTCTGGTGTAACATACGGACAATCAAAATTTTCCCATAGGCATCCTCAGGCAGATTTTGGGTCCTGATGAATTAAGGTATATGAGCATAAAGAGCCAGACTCAGCCCAACCTGGCTCCTGACATAAACATAAAAATAGAGTGACAAATGACAGAAATAGCCATAATAGTTGTGTGGAATTGGACATTCACATATGAAGTCTGAGATAAGGAGAGAATTGACAATGTCTCAAAATACCTGAAATATGGACTGGAAAGGTGTGGTTATATGTGAAAGGAAAGGATATGAAAAAGGGATGAGGACACTTGGTGATAAGAAGTAAGTTGATGATAGCTCTGGGGAAGAAAAAAAAACCTGATAGGTGTTGGGCTTGGAAGAGTGCTGCAGGTAATGGTGACACCAAAAAGAAAGGAATAGGACTTAGAGGTGGGAAAAAGTGATGAGAACCTTTGCTGTCTTTTTATTATAAGAATTGTTAGGCTTGATCTTTTAAATGTATAAAATAGTTACAATTATGATTATATGAGGTACTATAACCATAGTTATTACATTATGGTAATTAGATGTTTCATTTGGTTTACTAGTAAAAGACAATTTGAACAAACAGCATCAAATAATGTAAATCATATCTTTGGTTTTTTTAAACAACTTTTGAGGTCACACTGAGCATCTTGGATAAAAGAAAATGGCTATGAAGAAAAATACTGGCAGTTGAATTTTCTTTTGTTGAAAAAACTGTCTTGGTCAACGTTTTCTATGCTGGCATTTCTGAAGACATAAAGAAAAGTCTGTATACAATCAGTATAATCTGGGGTAAAACTATATGCCTATGTCAGTCCAGATTATGTTTTTAGTAACTAAACTAAAACATTTTTAGTTGGTGTTACTATAAAACTATTTGTTTTCCATGTGCTTACCATTTGTTCAGTGTCCAGAAAAATTATCTTGGTAAAATTCAATAAGCAGACCTCATAGCATTCATACACAGAGACATGTTATTATTTTGCAATGAAATTTTACAAAGACATAACATGTTTCATCTGATTATTTCTTTGAATGTAAGATGAGTACTCTGTAATTGAGATAGAAATTTTCTTCTTATCTTTTTAAAAAAGTAAAATACATTAGTTATTAACACGCTGAACATTTACAGTGGTAATGGTGTCTAACAGCAACAACTCAACCTGCATATGCCACCAGGCTGCATATGTCCAGAAAAAGTCAAATAATAAGCATTATGTTTTAAACAGTCACTTAGTTCTTGTGAATCTTGAAATGTTTCTTATTTATATTGGGGAAATATCTCTCATTCTTTCATATAAATGAAAGTATGTTTCATTTTTCCTGTGTTTACACTTTGATGCCTTACCTTGAAGCTCATATAAACACCCTGTGCAGGCAGACTGCCTACTAGCTGGTAATCAATGCAAAGGTCATTGACCTTGAAAAAAGCATTGGTCCATAATTACCATAAAGGAACATCTCTGAGAGAAAGTTTAAAATAGATGCAGCTGGTGTACTCCAGTGGAGCTGCATGGATTGCAAAGACTGTCAGAGCTGTAATAATCTGGACACCAGTGATGTGCCTCCTAAGTAAATAAGCACTGTTTAATTGGCAGCGTAACATTAACTGAAAATATTCCTTTTCTGCAGAAGGAAACTTCTACTCAGTGAATTCTGACAAACCAAATTAATCAATTCAGTTCTTCATAACTTAAAAATCTATTCAAACCCCAGAAGAAACTACGAGCTGAAAAAGATCTCATCTTTCTCATAAAAGAGAGAAAAGAAGTCTGTTGAAGCATTTTATTCTACCTACCTGGGTAGCTCTTTGGAAGACAATACTGCTGGCAATATATGATTCAACATACATAAAGACCTCAGACTAGGGGCATTAATAGGGAAAGTCCAAGATTTGCAAACGTGCAAGGCAGAGTGTGTGGCAGAGCACGGACACACTCCTTCCATGCCAGCTCTGCCCGGAGGCCCCTAGAGGTCACCCTGCTCCAGGAGGACACAGGCTAGCTGGAGAAATCCCTAGGGAGCATCAGGGAGTTGACAACATGGATGCAGAAGGCAAAGGTCATGCCTGCGTGCTTGGTAAAGCAGTGATTGAGTGAAATGGCCTTTGCAGCTTAAGATGGATAGGAAATATTCATGCAAAGTTCAGGCAAAACATAGTTTAGTTGTACTTTCCATTTATAGTGTCTGAGAGTCCCATATCAGAGTTATGATAATCTGCCTGCATCATGACACCTCTCCAATTCTGTGACAGATGGAGGGTCAGCTAAGGAACATGCCACCTAACCTCTTTTTCTGAGTCATTTACATCCTAATATTGATATGATGCAACCCTAAATTCCCTTCCATCCACCTCCTTGTCCTTCTGTGACTCTTTTGCCACCTGTTGTCCCTCTGCTTTCTGCACTTTACTCAGAGACTTCTGAGTCTTTTTACTTCACTCACCTGTTCTGTAACTGGAGTCACTCAGCTGCTTCAATGTGTGAAGGAAACAGCATTCTGAATGTCACCTAAGAGTTACTTAATATTTGCTGCGGAAGTAGGAGGTGTGTGCATTGTTCACTTTGGCTGCACATTCAGTACTGTCCATTTTCAATCACAGGTTGCACATTTACCCAACTCTGTACTCTGAGTTGGCTGTTTCAGGACCTTTCCAAGTGACTAAGTTGCTTTAGTCTACATCTGGAACAGAGAGTTACAGCTAGAAAGAGAAGAATTCGTGTTTATGAAAGTCCATTTTCCAAATTCCCTATGTGGAGACATGGGATGTTTGCTTCCCCCCTGTTTATGTAGTAAGGCTAAATTAGAAATGCACAATGCATTGCAGATACTAGTTCTTGAAGACAAGAGTAGGATTAGGAAAGAGGATGGACACCTCTGCCCCTGCCTTGTATGAACTGTAGCACAACCTAGTCTTCATCAATAATATTCTCAGGAGATTTACATTTAGCTCTAGACATTGCCTTTTACATATGTACGTAAATTATTGGGGTCCCGGCTGCCTTTCTTCCTAGAGAATTATTCCCTAACTCACACTAGTAATGATGATTACTGGGCTATCTCAAGAAATCGTTTCAAAATTCCATCTTCCCTGGCTGCAGCACATGAAGTCTTTTTCAGGAACATTCAAACAAATTCTTAGACGAAATCTTAAGAGGGTAACACAGCATGTTAAGCTCCATATTTAACAGACAAGTTCGATGGCGGATATAGGAGGCATTCCCTGTAATTAATTTAATCTCATCCAATACTTATCAAATCTAATAAAGAAAGTGTGTCCTTACCATCTCCAGGTCCTGTTCACAGCAACGTTAGTCGAAGGGTAGCAACGAGAAGATTCACTCTGAAGGATCAGTGTTCTTGCATTTCTGCTTATCATCTGCCAACATTCCTGGGAGCTCTCCTTTTACCCAGGGAACAGCAGAATGAGGCTACACTTCCTACATCATATCATATACACTGACGGTTTATAGGCCATATTGATCTTTCCAAGCACGCTCTAATTCTGATAGCATGGCTGACAATACCATTTGCAAGTTGCAGATCATACAAAGGTTGTTTTTTTTGAAATGAGTGTGCCAATCAGCTCAAGAAAATGCAGATTTTGTTCCATATCTCTTTTTATGGAAAAAAGGTAGGTTCCATTTTGTGGATGAACTATCAGGAGTAGCAAGAACAAGTACTCTACACTCAGCTGACTTATCTAAGAAAAGTAATTCTCTTTTTTATCTAGAAAGAATTATGTTAAACTCAACTCATTGTCCCATGTCAGTGATAAGACAGGAAATTATTCCTGAAAATTCTTTTTTCAATGTGATTTGTCAGTAGTCTTAAACCCTGCATAGTGAAGCATTCTGTTCTGCCTAGAGTTATAACTTAGTCTATTTTTTATATGGCACACTAACTAGGCAGAGCCACTTCATTAAGTTTTCTGCAGTCTGCTCAAAATCTTAGCATCCCATTTTTCTCAGATACCAAAATTAGTGAGGAAGAATGAAGTAAGAAGACATAATGTTTAGTTGCAATATTCTTTACAGAGTTACTCTCAAAATCACCTCAACTAGATACACTTAAATGTCTATTGGGTGTCTTTGGTAAGAATAGCATGAACTCTTTGTCAGCTAAACCTGGATTGAGGAAAAAACTATCTTCTGATCCTTCTGCAAAAACTTATGTTTCTCTTTCTATTTAATTCTTCCTCAAATTGCTAATTATTTCTTCTGAACCATCCGTACATAGATCTAACAATGTATATATCTCCTTACTACCTGCTCTATTAACCCCTGCCACAATAAGATGTTAACCCACTCATCCATAAAAGCTGAATGATCTAGCTCTGAGGATTTTTAATATCATAGGTGATATTATTATTTGTTTCAACCTCCCCCTTCCTGTCTTAAACCCTCAAATTTTCCATTGAAATCAATGCATTCACATTTTTATAATATTTATGTGTTTTTATCATATAACACTTTTTTGAAACTTACAGGTCTTGGGCACATATTGCTCTACCAGATCTAATGTGAATTTACATAATGCTTAAACATATGTAATGACTTGATCCACATGAGACTTAGGACTGCCTTCTCATAAATTGCCAATGACATTTGTAGATCCTTCTGACCTTGCATCTTTTTGACCATGTGGTTAATCAAATAGCACATACTCGCTGGTGAATGAACAGAGACTGACCTCTTACCCATAGGCAGTCTTCTTAACTACAATGCAGCTTATTGGGTTGACTGTTTGGGAAGAATAATATAGCTCCCCATCAGTAACGGAATACTCTTTTCTACCAGAAGGAGTGCTCCAACTTCAGTACTGCTGGAGCCATGGTTGGTGGGATTTTCAGCCTTTCTTTATTGCAATGCCTGTTACACAAGGTTTTTTGAGAATATATCTTGCTTTCAGATCTGCCCTTCTCTTTATGCAAAGACTTGGGCTCCTGAACGCTTTGCTAACAAAGCATCCTGATATTTGCCTGGCTTTCATTTGGATTTTAGGTCATTCTGCTGGAGGATGGATTGGGTGTTTTAGGAACCCTTCTTTACCAGTAGACTCGCTAACTTTATAGGACAATCAAAGGCATACATTTATGGCCCATGAGCTTGCTTCAAAAACTGGCGTAGAGCTATTCTTCCTGGAATTTGAGAAAATCTCTGGGCATAATGGTCTGTAATTCTTACTTCAACGATTCAGATCTCTTTTGATAATCCTTAAGTGTCTTCCCCATGTTCCATCTTGTATTTTTCTGGCTTTATCTAGTCTTTTTTCAACTACAGCTGTTACTATTCTGGCTTCATTCTAAAAATTTTGCTTGCAGTATGAGCTGGGTTGAATGTTTTCAGCTACATGGACTGCCAGTGACCGGCCTGTCTGGGTTCATATGATTTGAACTGGAAGTACTTAACAATTCCAGTCTTATTTCATTCATGCTGTTTTAACATTGATCTGTGTCAGTATTGACTCTTTCAGAATTTTTCCATCACAATGCTTTTTTTCTATGAAAAAAATGTGTTCACATTCTGTCATGCTGCCTTTACAATGTATTAAAACTCCTTAGATAATGTCTAGAAGCAGAAATTTACTTCCTGGCTAATGAGACTTGCCCAAGCAATCTTTCATCTTGGATTACTTACCTAACATATCTGTAAGCACCTTTTTGTGCAGCCTTATTATTGAGGCTTTTTCTATTTCACAGCGACTATGTGTGAATTGCTTTTGTGCTTGAAATCATTGCACTTCTGCTATCTTATCCATTAGAAAATGAATAGTACTTTCCCTTTCATCCCTTTTCCACCATTCCATCCCAAAATGCCTCCCTTTTATACCATCTAACACCCCTGTTTTTGTCACAAGGTGCTTTGAATTAACTATCAAATAAGTTAATACAGAATCAGCCAATTGTACTGCAGCTGCAAATTTGCTGGGCGTTCTTACTCTCACTCACGATTTCTTGCTAAGTAACATTTTACCAGGAAACAGATCCATGTCTGCTAATTGTATTCTCTTGTCTGCTATTCTTCTGGTCCACAGATCTTGAAAGTTGAATACTGTTCTACATGAAGGGGCCTATACCTTAATGATTACAGCATTGTCATAAAATGTTATTTGATGGTCATTCAGGCTATTGAGAGCCCACAGCACAGCTATTTCTCTATCTCATCGTGCGCTGTAGTCACCGGGCATTCCTGCATCATACATTTGATTACACATCCTGGAAACTGAAAGACATTTGTAGATAACACTCTGTCTAACCTAGATCCCAAAAGATTTAGGGACCAAAAAGGCACCTGTCTCCCCAGGTTGAAGCTGCTTCTGAGTGAACATAACACCTAACACTGAACCTCTAAGCACCGTTCCAGATGGCACTTGTTTAGTCAATAAGAAGTTTAACTACTGCTACAGAGAAAGCAGTCAGGTTTGTTGCACTTAATAGAATTTAGGCAGTTGCCATTTTCTTCTGTCTGTAATTTTGAGGCTTATAATAGCAGAGGGTGAGATTCATTGCTTGTTCAGTGTTCCTATGGCGCTCTTCGTCTAGGCTTGTTTTCTTATGATAAAGCTGACCTTTCAGCTGGCCTTAGCTGGACTCGTAGAAGTCAGTAACCACAACTAAAGATATTTTGGCAGTGTCTTAGATAACTAGTGAATGACAAGCATGTTTGGAAAGCTCCACAGTCTGACTGGCTTGTAAGACACAAATCTTAGCATTTATCATCTATTTTAAACACACTAATTAACCAGTCAGTGTTGACAGGTAGGAAGCTTGTTGGAAAGTAAATCAGTTAAAGAAGGAGGGACAAGAATACCTCAAAACAGATAGGATTCAGGAAGGCAAATTGTCCTACTTCTGAGTCTTATGTCTTCTTGTTGAATAGAATCTGAGTTATTAAGCCAAATTCAGACACATTTAGAAACCATTCCCTCAGGTATCAGTGCAAATGGAGAAGCTATCTAAAGAGCATTTGGCTTATAAAAGATACATATGTAGTCAAGAAGAGCTCTTTCTTATTCAAGGGTTATTTTGAGTTACAGAAACAATTCAAGCAAAAACTTAATTTGAGCATTTACTCTTCTGAGTAACAGAAATTCCTAGGTGCCAGTATGAGGCAATGTCTGGCTGATCATGAATGAACTCCATTTCTTTGCACAAATTAAGTGCAATTTGGGCAATTATTATAACATTTTTGACAATTGTATGACATAAATCTAAAACTATTCTATTCTATTCTGTTCTATTCTATTCTATTGACACAGCAGCAGAGAACTTGGCTGTTTTTTACCCATGTTTCTTATTGCTTTGAGGAGGAAAGGGACTATCAGAGTTACTGATATTAATATTCCTTCTTAACTTTCACCTTTCACAACAGTTCCTGGTCTTTAGTGCTTTTATGTATTAATTTTGTTTGTCCAGTTATGTGGACCACTTTTACATTCCATATCGAATTCTACACTCCAGTCTACATTCCATTCTACATTCCATTCTTAGAATACTTGAGATTGGAAGGCACCTCTGGAAATCCTGTAGTCCAACCTCCTTGCTCAAATAGGGTGAACTAAAGCAGGTTGCTCAAGACCTTGCCCAGTTGGATTTGAATATTTCCAGGGATGGAGGCTAAATAACCTCTCTGGGCTACCAGCTTCAATGTTTGATCACTCTCACAACAAAAACCTTTTCTTATGTTTAAAGAAATTTCCCGTATTTCAGTTTTCGCCCATTGCCTCTTATCACTGAGCACCACTGAGAAAAAGTGTGGCACTTTGCAGGTTATTATTGAGGAGATTAAAACCCATATTTCCACAGGACCTGGCCCAGTCCTGTGATTCACCAACAATTTCTCATAACTGCTATAAAGAAGTGGCATTTTAGCCCAATGCTACCCAGTGTAGCCACAGTGCTGGGCAGTTCCGTCTCAATATAAAAATTGAGAAAGCACAATACAATCATCAGCATTATAGAATCATAGAATAGTTTGAATTGGAAGGGACTTTTAAAGGTCATCTAGTCCAACCCTCCTGCAATGAGCAGGGACATCTTCAACTAGACCAGGTTGCTCAGAGCCCTGTCCAATCTGACCTTGAATGTTTCCAGGGATGAGGCATGTACCACCTCTCTGGGCAACCTGTTCCAGTGTTTTACCATCCTCACTCTAAAAATATATTTTCCTTATATCTAGTCTAAATCTACTTTCTTTTAGTTTAAAACCATTACCCCTTGTCCTATTGCTGCAGGCCATGTGGTGGTGATTATTTTCACTTAAACCAGCTGTATAGTTCAAGGCAGCAGTTCCTAACAAGTGTGCTGATGGAGAGGAAGTACTTTAGGAAGCACTTGGGCTGGTAGGATAAGCATTTCTAGGGTAGGCTCTGCACAGTATTTAGGAAGCAAGAAATAATGGGTTAGCAGCAGGATGGACCGTTCAGGATCTGTTTGAATATACATACAAGTGTACCAAAGTCTCCTGCCTGAACAGTCCCTGCTTATCTTTCTCCAGGGGCAAGTCATTCCAATGGCAAGTTTTTATAGCTGATGCCTTTAGCCCTCCCAGTCTGTGCAGACAGGACTGCCCCTGTTCCAGTCAAATGACCTGTATGTCATTGGTTGTCTCTGAATGTAATAGATGTTTTGTAATACATTTTTTATGCCTCTGCTGTTTCATCTGAGGAATTATGTTGCTCTGATATTCTTTCCTTGCTACTGTATGGACAAGGGGATGGCACAAACCTGTGTTCTGTCCTGGGGATCATAGTTCCTGCTATGGACAATGAGAAGGGATTGTTCTTCCTCACCTGATGCTCCTGTAAGGATGGATAACCAAAGCAACTGCACTCACATTATCATTTTCCTAAAAGATCTGAGGACTGATAGGTAATGCTGCAATGGACAGACCGCAAAGCACTTGTGAGCACGGACCATGCTGATAAGTGAAACCTTGCATTGTAAAATTCAGGAAAATTTCCCACATAGTTTTCCGAAGTTAAAGTTTGTAAGGCCTTTGGTATTAAAGGCTGAAGGGGCAAATTAACTGCTGCAGCCATTTATGAATAGTAGCTGTGCTTTGCCTACCATGTGATGCTGCCGCTACTTCCCTAAGTAACACTGATGCCTCATATGAGACCTGCCTCCAGCAGTATGCAATAAGAAACAAAGTGTGTTTGTGGAGAGCATATCTACCACCTCAATCCTGCTGCTGAGGAAAGAAATCCACATCTGGGGGCAAAGAAATATCCCTCTTAGGCACTCTTTTATCTGATCAGCTGAGAGAGTTTTCAGTCTCCTCTACTGAAGAACTTCTTTTCTTACCAAAGTGAGCTGGGGATGTGATGAAACAGGGCAGAAGAGGGTGATCATGATGTACATGTTCAGAAAAGTTTGTGGAAAAAGTAGCCACTCTGTACATCACATAGAGATTTCTCCCAAGGAGAAATCCTGTTGCACAGCAACAGTAAGACTAACACTGAAGGAAAATGTTAAAGCATGGTAAATGATGTGTGGGTACATGCAGTTGTAAATGAGTAAGTGTGTGTGCATGTGTGCCGAGAGAATAACTTCTAAAAATGAACTTAAGATGTCTGAAACAAATGTATAAATCCCTCAGTTCTTATATTTGGCTCAGATCATATTCTCTGTGCAGCTGTTAGAGCCAAATGTTTCACTCACTCCGAGAGAGCTCAAGGCTCTCCTTCATATCTTAAGATGTCAGCGAAACACTATCTTCTTTCTGCTGAAACTCAACTCCAAGGAGCAATGATACCAGCATCCATAAAAATAACTGTCTGGGCTGGGGTCCTTAGAGAAGTGTTTGCTATTGGATTCTTGAGCCCATTATAGAACAGGCATTTTCATAACAAGTCAGACCCTGTGGGGCCCTCACTTCAGCTTGGTCCATTTTAAGAAGTCATTACACACTTCATGTGTGGCAGGGAAAGGAGCAACATTAGGTTGTGTCCCTGCATGCTCCCAACTCAAAATTACTGATATTTCATGCATTGCCAGGGCATGGCCTTCCCGCCTTCTGCCTACCCTAAACATGTGACATGAGCCTCTGAGAAATTGTATTTTCTTTGAAAATGACTGTTGTCTTTATTAGGCTACGAGTCCCCACTTGGGATCAGCCAGGAAGAGGCTGTGCTACCGAGAGCTTGGAGCCTGTATGCTGCTGCTCACATGTTAGGACAGGTTCTGCTCCATGGTAAGGAGGATGTCCCTCTGCATGGGCAGGCAGGCTGAGCACAGGCAACTTAAGGTGCAGCCCCTGCACATGGCACTCCATTCATCCTTCCCACAGCTGCCAAGCTGTGGCCTTGGATGCTCACTGAGTTCAGATGCTAAGGTGTGACCTGCATAGCTGGGCCTCCTCACAGCTGAGCAAATCCTGCTCATGGGGTGCTATGGGCAGTGGGGACACACCAGCAGGGCTTACAGCAAAGCTGCTGGAGCACATGAGGGACTACAACTCATGTGTAAAATACCTTGTTTTCTGCCTTTCTGGTGATGGTATTCTGACCCAGAACCCTTTTGTTCAGTTTCTCTCTTTTAGCTCAAAGACTTATTTTCTCTTAAATTAATCCCATTTTTTAAGCAGAATCTCTATTCAGAGTTAATTTTTGCTAGGTTATTAAGACAAGACCACTTCCTACATCTATCAAAAGCACACTAGTGTCTCTTTCAGACAGTGTACATGGATTCACAGGCACAGATGTAGTACTTTCTGGGGTTCACAATAGACTGTAGTCATAACATGAAACATCATGCTTATTCAGTGTTTACTGTGCCAAGTTAAATTTCTTTATTGATACAGTTAGGGACTGCCTCTGCTTCCTTCATTCTAGAGTCACACTTCTGGCCTGTCAAAATGTAATCTGTTAGTTCAATTATATCTTTCTTCATTGCATTGTCTAGATGAAGTACTGGTGAATACAACAAGAATATTGGAATGATGAGCTCGTTAGAGCTTCCGTTGTCACCATCACAGCCAAAAGCAGTACCATCTCCACCCCTTATTGCGTACCATTTAAGCCATGCACTGGTCTCATACTATCCAATGCATCCTTTTTAACCACTATCCCCTCCCCATTGTTTTATATATACACAGATGTCATTTCCTATGACAGAGGTGGTCTATGAGCCACTCCTGTAAAATGTAAATAAAATGCCCATAAAATATGCATTGAGTTTATATAGTCCATGACTTGGGTTCCATCTATTACAGTGGTCACTTAGAATAGGAGAAACAGTGTGGTTTTGGAGTTATTTGGCACTAAATCCAGCTCAGCTTGGCTCACTGCTGCACTTGCATGTCTTCTTGTGAGGCTAGTCTTTCACTGGTTTGTTTGGTTTCTGCTATAATACTTCCTGTAACATGTAACACAACTCATGGACTACAACAATTTAAAGGTATGTCTGTTACAGTCTCCACCTCTTGACCCTTTGGATGAGGATTTATCATTTGCAATGAACTCCTTACCCAGTCCAGCCGAAACCGTGACACCTTGTCTTTGCCCTTGCCCTTGCATGGGTGTATCCATGGGCCACAGTCCCATAAAAGTGTGCCTGCTCCAGTGTGAGAAGGACAATATTTCCTGCAGGGCCAGGAAAAGGGTGGCCACTGTGAGGGCCTTGCTGTGCCCAAGGGACCCCCTGGGCCAGAGGTGCTGTGGTCCCATCTCTACCCCTGTGCAAGTTGTGCAAACTTGGGGTTGCCAGTTTCTGGGGAGGTGCCACTGCCTCTACAGAGCTGGAGGAGTGCAAACCAGCTACTGGTCAGGCACTTGAAGGGCTCTACCTTCCAGCCTGCATTGGGAAGGGGTTGTGGGCAGGAGCCTGCCACTGCCTCAGCCCAGAGGGTGATTCCTGGTGGGAGCTTTGCACAGGAGCCACCACCCAGCCTGTGGGCTAACCTCGCCCTTCAAGCAGTATCCCAAAAGGAGCAGCATGCTGTATAAAAGCTGTTTTCTTTGTTCCCCTTCCCAGAGCTGAGAAAGAGGGCTGCAGGGAATTTGGGTTGGAACAGTGAATACCTGATGGCTACAAATGAACCTGGCCCAAGTGACTTTGGAGGAAATGAGGAGTCACTTCTGCAGTTGGGCTTCAGAAAGGGGAACAGGGAACTGCAAGGACACATCTATAGCAGGGTTGCAGCAGAGGGACTCAGTTGACTTGGGAGCCTGGGCACAAACCAGCAACACAAAATGCTCCTGGAGGAGGACAGGCCTGAGGGAGGGTGGAGAGAAGTCCACAGTACTTGCTCTAAAGGGAACCGCATTGTGACCAGGACAGCCCCTGAACATCTGCATCCCAGTGCAAAGCCCCTGGGAAATGCTCAGGGCAGCTTCATGAATGGTGGGGCTGGTACCTGGCAGGGCCAGAATAAGCAAGTATTGCATGGGAATCTGCTTCCCTTTCTTTCTGGCACCACCCTTTGGGGGCTGACTCTGGTCTCAGGGCAATAGTGAGTGCTGTGATGAGGTAAGGAAATGAGTGCTTTTTAGACAGAAGATGACTAGAGATGCCCAAAAGGACAGACCAGAGGCTGGGTAGTGTTGTATGAGGGCTCTCCCATGCCTCCTGGCTCCTGATACCCCCAGGGATGGGGGCAGAGTCCAGAGGGGAGGCACCTTCTGATAGGTCCCTGCCTATTCCTAACCCTCAGTCCCAGTTCCCAGCACAGGCGACAGAGAGCCAGGCTGCTTTCTAGGAGGGTGTTAGGTGCTAGGGGACATGTTCCTCCTGCACAACACTCGCTGTGATAGCAGGATGGTAGAAGCACTTCTGCCCCTATGAGCAAGAGCTGCCTTTATTTCCACAGGCCATATGGATCATTTCCTCACCTGCTGTCTCTGTGGTGGAGGAGAGAGGGATGCCAGTAGAGCAGCACTGCTGCCCAGCAGGTAGCAATGAGGTGAGGAGAGCAGAAAAATCATCTGAGCATCCCCTCCATTAACTCACACAAGTTTGTAGCCAGCTCACAGGAGTCTTGCTAGGGATGGGAAGCTGAAGATCACTCTTTTGGAGCTGTGGCTCCTTCCAGTGCCAGCCAGTGTCCCAGTATGCCTGGGGGAGTATAAAGGGGAGAGGTAGTGCTGAGCCCAGGCTCAAAATTGCTTCTCTTGGTTACATTTTTCATCCTCCGTGTTGGGGCCTCTTGCTATTGAACAAACTGTTGTTAATATTTCTTTTTTTTTTTTTTTTTAAGTCCATAAATCTAGTTACCCAATGAAAACCTGGGGTTTTTTTCCAAATCAACATATCGGGTATAATTTCACTCAAATTAGATTAAAGCTAAAAACAAGTTAGATATTCATCTCCAAACTGTTGGGAAACTTGCTGCTGCAGCTAAACAAAGCTAAATAAGCTCAAAACTCAACAAGTCGAGTCAAGCTCTCATGAGTCCTTGTATTGCAAAGCTAGCTCAAGGCAGTCCAGTCAAGCTCAGAAGGCTGACCTTCTGACAGAAATGGCAACAGGAAATGTAATATGCTACAGGACCATACTAGCAAACTGCTTTAGGCAACTTCTGAATTGGCTTGACGTTTGGTCTGGCCCAAAATGTCATTCTCATGAGTTAATTTTGAGTTCAATCTGTAGTGTATGGGAAGAAGTAAGCCACTATGAAAGGTGCTTCTTTCCATGACCATGACATGTTTTGTAGAGACGGGTTTATCACTTACAGGGGTACCTATCTCTTTCCATAGGAAGTCTAGAAGACCAAATTAGACCAGAAGTTGAATTTTTAGACAGTGACATCTACTATACTGCAAATGTCTGAGTCTACATAGGCAAGCAAGATGGTCTTTTCCCACTGAGTTAAGCAGATAGTGGCATTTATTTTTCATGTCAAATGGAAATTTTCTCAGTGTGTTATATACATATTAAAATCCAGTAAATTAAAGATCCTATGAAGCTCTCTGTCATTGATAGCCTAAAGGGAAGATAAGTTCTGCATCTATTTGCATTTGTCATAGACTCCTTGATCCTTTGCACAACTGTGGGTGGTAACACTGTTATGCCAGTGCATCTATTTTTTTCTAAACATGGTTTAGAAAACTATCTTCTAAAATGAGCTGGTTTTTTATGTTGCTTTGCATCACTTTTGCTTCACTTTATTTCAGTATGAGAAGGTTGCTGAAGATTTTGTACTAATTTCTCTGATTATGCTCAATACCAATATCTTCTCTGAATCTTTGCAATCCCTGCTATGAGGCAAATGTTTCTGTGGAGGAGAGGAGTCAGTTAAACATTACTCTGGGGGCAGAAGCAGAGAACATCTGCAAATGTAAAAAAAGATAATAATAAAGATTAAAGATTTTTCCACCATCCAGTTACTGGATTTCTATGAAGTCTTGACAGCAGATGGATCTTGCTACTTCTTTGTTGTTGTTGTTCTCGCAGTAACACAGAAAGATCCTTTAACCCTTTTGAACATGCAATTCAAGGTCGTGGACCAAAGATGGAACAGTTCTGCTATAGACCACTTGGCTTCTAGAAAAAGCAAAGTTAAATACCTTCTTTTATGAGGAGCCTTTGTATTTTTAGCTGAGCTTAGTGCCATTAAATGTTGAGCTAGCAGTGCAGAGACAGCAACTATGTTTATCCTTGCTTTTGGATTAACAAGTAGTTAAATTTGACACCGTGCCTTTGTGCAAATTCAGATTATCGTGTTTAAATATTATTCTCTTCAAATCCTTTTGATTCTCAGTGTAGCAAATTTTGAAGGACTGTGAAGTATTTGTAATTTCCTTGCTATTTTCTAATTTAATACTCTTGAATCTTTTTTGTGTATCATAGGTCATGAAATTTGCTTCACGGTGAGCAAAATTGTGTTTAGTTTTGAACTGTTATCAGTGAAGGGATAAAAGGATGTAAACCACCAGATCTTTAAAAAAAACAAAGGATGGAAAAATTGAGAGTTATAAACTAAGGACACAGAAATAAACAATGCCTGTAGTAGTTGTGACTAGCCCTTACGTCACAATTGTCAGGTTGAGATGTACAGAGACAGCATGTTGATCATATAAAGAAAAGAGCAAGATTTATAATACTATAGGTATTTCTTACTCATGAAGTTAAGGGTGTGAAAAATATTTCTTTATGTAGAGCACTTAACATATTGATTTGATAAACTGGGAGAATATATTGAGAGAACCAGGGCTCCAGTTGAAAGCAGTGTCCTTGCCACCTGGATCTGGATATAGCCCTGGATATATTCCCTGCCCATTCGTAACCCCTTGCTCTGAGGTACCAAGGCCCTCCTGTCCCCTCCTCAGCCAGGACCGATAGCCACTGGGCTGCTGGACACCATGTGTGAGGACTCAACTGCAAGAGCCCCTCAGAGCAACACCTGCTGGCCCCACACTGGGGAGCATGGCTGTGCTCTCGGTCCTGCTGGAGGGAGGTGCCCCCACCAGCACCCTTTGGTGCCTGCTCCCCAGAGAGGCCAGACTTCAGATGCACCCCTGCACTCACCATTGCTCACAGGCTGGCTCTGGGCTGCTCCTGGGCAGGGTGCAGGGTGTTTCCATCAGCCTCTCCATGCCCTAAGCATGGACCTTAGCTCTGGGTTTGGGCTCCAGGCTGGGGCCTAGACACCCAAAGTGTCAATACTGCAGTGCCAGAGCCCTTCTTGGAATAAGCTCTTCATGCTCAGGTCAGTGCTTAATATTGGATATTACCTTGGATCACAGGCATCATTATTCTAATCTTGCCGCGGTGTTATTGACTGAGCTTTATCCACTGAGCTCTTTTAATAACCAAAATGCCAATGACCAGGAGAAGAGTGTGTTTAGACCTGGCAGGATTTAAAGCTGCTTATGTGTAAGGTCCAACTGATGACCTCTGTTGGATTTAGTCTTTGTAGTAGAGAAGAGGTGACAGATGGAAACATGTGCCCACATATATCCACTGGTCATAGCGTCTTGTATCTTAATCTCAACTTCTGATGAAGATGGCTTCACAGCTAGAATAGTAGCTAATGTCTGGGCACCTTTCTAGTTTCTCTTGTTACCTCTTGTCTCTCTTGTTCCCTTGTTTTTCGTGTTTCCTTGTTTCTCTTGTTACAGTTTCCCTTGTTACCTGTGTAGCAAGGCAGTAGAAAGGAAGTGGAAAGTGACCATTCAGAAGGTCTTTGCATGCTATTACAGTGCAATGTGTGCTAGGTGGGGATGAATATCAGTCATTTCCTCATTAAAAAAAGCAATGTCAACCACTTTAATTTTAATCTGCAAATTACTTATTTTTTCACAACACCGAAATTCAAGACATCATAAATTGGAATCTTCTAGTTAGAAAATATACACATCTAAATAGCATATTTTCTTATATTTTTTTAAATTTATACATCATTTTGAAGGCTTCATGTAAATGTGTGAACAAACCTGGACTTCATACATGCTGATGCTCAAGATGTTAAGCATTCAGTGTACCTCAGCCCTTTGTCCTGAGGTAAAGTTTGGAACAAGTATGTGCTGGCATGGACAGACAGACATGGTCTTTGAGTCTTGTGTGCAGGTAAGAATTGCTCATTCACTGATTAGAATTGTGGATGTGTGATGCTTCAATGTAGGCATGTTACAGCTGTCAGAAGGAATATCTTGCTTTGTGTTTGTGGAGTAGACTATGTGTCAGAGATTGTGAATGTCATTGACCATCTGCTCTGCCTTCTGAAAGGGCACAAGTCAAAGCATGCTCTTTCAGAAAGAACTGATCAGTCAGAACAGAGCAGCATTTCTACAGCACCTCCCACTTTTATGAGGACTATGAAGGCTGAGTTGTATGTGTATGCACATGTGCAAATGGATATGTACACTCGTGTATGTACTTTACTTACCTCAGAATTCACTTACGTACTCTATGTGAGTGTCCAGCTCAGAAACTCAGCATGGTCATGGACTCAGATAGTGAGGGAGCCCCAGCACCAGCACTGTCACGGGAAGGAGCATGGACTGTAACACACCTCATCTCTTCTGCTTTAGCTGTTTTGCTATTGCAGCTGGTAAGCTGTAACAAAAAATTACTTGCTCCTTTATGGCATATTTTATTTAAAACTTCTAGCACATTTCTTCATAAACCTTAGACTGTGCTATAAGTACAAACAAATGTTTAAGCACCAGAAAATGTGTCCAGAGAGATTGTGGCAACTTCCTTCTTTGAGATTTCCAAAATTCACCTATACATGGTCCTAAACAGCCTGATCTTGCTGTGCTTTGAGAATTGTATGAGATACTTCCAGATAATATGTTGACCTAAATCTTTTCATGATGCCACAATTCAGTGATTTTTCTCCATCAAGAGCGAGACCTGTGTGTCCTCAAACCTGCACCCTGGATTATTTTCAGTCTTTAACTGACCAAACCCAGCAGGCCCTTTCAAACTGTCTCTGCCTGACTTGTCCAATCCTTCTTTTACATCCTTCTCATATTATTTATAGGGGATTTATTCAGTCAGTGGATATCAATAATTTCTAATTATATCTGGTCACATCACCTGACAGTTTTTCCTTTAGTTGACTTTGCCAAACAATGCTTTGCCAGGAACAAAGTTTGCCAAAAATGTGATGACTGAAGAAAGAAAGGGTATCTGTACCATGTGAAAACAAGAGTATAAAACGCCTTGAGAGAAGACAGCTCTGCCTTTAAAGAAAATTTCAAGGTAAGTGTGAGGCGTCTTGGATAGCAAAGAGGAGGTAGAGCCTTGCATTCTCTGTTATACTGCAGTCCTACTAGCTCTCATTTTCAGAAGGTGATCTGTGTCTCAGCTTGTATTTTAAATATGCTTTCAAGGCATTTGTAAATATTCATTCTGCAACTTCACTCTGAATTACTTCACAGCAATAAGTAGAGAAATTGTTTTTCCATTTTACATACTACCAGTCTGCAAGTCACACAGCCTGCAAGTAACTCGTCGTATCCCACAAGAGGTAAGACATTGTTTTATTTATTTGTTGTGTATAAGAAGGGCATATAAAGGATTTGGACTTGTGTAGCAGCTCTGCTTCGAAGTATATATTTACTGGAGGGATGTAGAGGGAGAGATGGAAATTACGTTGGGAATTCATCTGCGTTCCAAAGAGTATGTCTAAAAGTATAATGCAGTGACATGTAAGAAAAATAACATGTATCTTAGAAGCAGTATGATTATATCACTGTCACGTTGCACTTTTAATAATAAACCCTGCTCTTTGGTAGGATGAGGTAACTTGGGTGGAGAAGAGCACACTGATGCAGTTCTGCTGCTTCCAGTACTAGATCTTGCAGAGCTGATGATGGCCATTCTGTACACAGAACACTATGAAGTTCATGGTGCTTTGTAATGTGCTGTAAACATACAATAGAAGACCTACGATTTAAGGTAGAATTTCTTTCCTGCTGACAGGCTGTTTGCTGTCTGTGTTATGTAAAATCCCATAGTTCCACTCACCTGGACTTAAACCCACTTGCAGCTGATATCTCATTTTTAATTATGGACCGAAGCAGCGTGTGGGGTTTTTATCCCTAAATCTTTGACTTGGCAGTATCCAGACTGATGAAGTTACACCAGAAGAAAATATTTATGTATTTTATTCATTAACGAAAAACATGTGAGTCAGTCTATCACTTTATCCCATGTTTTCTATTAAAATATATTGTGTTGGAATACATAGTGTTCTGTTGTGTAATCAGTCCTGCTGATTAGCTTTGAAATGTGATGCAGATGACAAAACTAAGAGTGTCCTCTTAGAGCTACAAATTCTCTAGTTGGTGGTAACAGATTTGAGTCAAGTGAGGACACAGATCACAAACAATATTTATTTGAATGAGTATCATTAATTAATTTGCTACAACTATTAGACTCAAGCTGTTACTATTAATGCCAGGCAACCTTGGACACTGTACAATCATGTACTTCCTCACAGCTTTTTCATGCGCTCACTGGTCCACAGCTCCCCAATAGAAGCAACAAACTTTTTCTTTTATTTTTTAAAGGTGGATCCAGTTAATATTTATAAAAAAAAAAAATATGTGTTTTGCCCATTGGAGTTCTCTACAGGTGTAGCCCAAATAAACTGGAGCCATGTCTTCAGATGCTGAGATGGCCGTCTTTGGGGAGGCAGCTGTATATCTCCGAAAGTCAGAAAAGGAGAGAATTGAGGCCCAGAACAAGCCTTTTGATGCCAAGACATCCGTTTTTGTGGCACATCCTAAAGAATCCTTTGTGAAAGGGACAATCCAGAGCAGAGAAACAGGGAAGGTCACTGTCAAGACTGAAGCAGGAGAGGTGAGGGATAAACAAGGCTGAAGGACACCCTTCAATTTCCAATCTCAGGTCTTAGCTGACAGTCAGGCATCTCTCTTTTCTTTGTCAGACCCTGACCGTGAAGGAAGATCAAATCTTCTCCATGAACCCTCCCAAGTACGATAAAATCGAGGACATGGCCATGATGACCCACCTCCACGAACCCGCTGTGCTGTACAACCTCAAAGAGCGTTATGCAGCCTGGATGATCTACGTAAGTACCAGCAGCACTCTTCCCTTGGCTAGCTGGGAGGAACTGCTCTGGAAGTGGCTGAGTGGAAGCCAATGTGCTGTCTCCCTTCCTCACAGACCTACTCGGGTCTCTTCTGTGTCACTGTCAACCCCTACAAGTGGCTGCCGGTGTACAACCCGGAGGTGGTGTTGGCCTACCGAGGCAAGAAGCGCCAGGAGGCCCCTCCACACATCTTCTCCATCTCTGACAATGCCTATCAGTTCATGCTGACTGGTGAGTGGCTGTAACTCCCTTAAGTTAGTTCTACTGTGAGTATCTTTCAGGGGGATAACAAGTTGGGTCTAAAAGCTCTGTTTGAATTGTTTCTTTCCAGGGTAATTTCCTTGACCACCCATATTGTGTTACTCCAAAGATTATAGATGTCCCTTTGAACCAAACTTGAGGGAAGTTGTGTTTATCTCTAAAGACTATTACAAGAAGTAGCATAGACTGAATTACTCCCAATCTTTTTTCTTCTTCTTTTTTAAGTCCCTCAGTAGTGTCACAGCAGGTTTACCAACTTGACATACCATTTCAGGGTTTCGACAGTCCATATCTGAGCTTTATGCTGCAAAAAACCATTATTTCAATGGGCAGTAAAGCCATTTCTCCTTCTTTTGGGCACAGTATTTAAAGATATTAATTCTAAGAACCATAAGAAAATATTTAGAATGTTTCAAATCAAAAAAGTGGCCTTCTCTTGTGGCAGTGTGCTGTAGCTACCCCAGTCTATCAAATATTTGGGGAATTCCTTAACATAGATGTCTCTGTGGCTGGTTGTGGGACATGGTGGGGTTGATTTCATAAATGCAGCTCTGAGCATTTCCACTTGAAAGAATGAAAACTGAAAATGACAAAAGTTTGGACTTGCATATATCTACCTGATCATGTGGTAAAATTGGAGCACACAAGGCTGTGTGATGTGCATAATATGCTGGAAACAAGAAGTTGGGCATGTGTAAGGAAGAGTGTTTTGGACTCGAGTGAGTAAAGAATTAAGATCAGGTATGGCAATATGGTATAGGTGTTGGGCATTGAGTCAGGGATTATTCCAAATGCTAGTCAATTGCATGCAAACAACAGTGTATTCTAGAGGGAACTGGCCACGAATCATATGGATTTGTGTCTCTCTGGGCTAATAGCTTGAATGGAAAAAGAATCACTCCCTGGATTACATTAAAAAGTTAGTTTAGATATACCTATAGAATATTTTTCTGGTAAGATGTCTGCTTTATTCTTCTGCAGCCAAGAATATACATGCTTGAAAGAATCATGCTTAAAGTACAGAAAGAGAGAATATGTTTTCAATGGGCTGATGGATCCTTTGATGGGTTTGGAAAAATCTGGGGTAGGATGTTATTTGGACTCCCTCACTTGCCATTGATTCTCTGTGCTGGGGAGTTGAGATGGACTTTTATCATGTAAAATTAACATTAACCTGAAATTTTGATTCCATTGGAATTTTTTCTCTTTTATTTTATTTTTTTGACTCTGTAACTTTTAAAACAAACTCAAATCTGAAGATTTGCAAGAAACCTAGCAAAAAATAAAAAGAGAAAATGAGGATTTTGAAAAAACACATCCAAAAACATTCTTCTGTATTTAATAAAAGGATGACTGAACAGAGGAAATGAAAAAGAAAGGGAGGAAAAATTTTTTGAATAAAGGTTTCATTTTTGATAGTATCCAAAATTATTCTAAAGGCAGAGTGTTACTGAGGGGAGCTACTCAACTGCCAAACAAATGTTTTTGTCACACAACTATCATGATACTTTATTTTTAGACCACTTTTAGTGATTTCTGTTTTGTTCATTGGCATTAAAGTTTCTTTGTATCTGCCTCTTCTCACAGATCGTGAGAACCAGTCAATCCTGATCACGTATGTACACCCCCTGCTTGGGTCCCTAAGGGGCTGCCCGGTGTCAGGGGACCTCCTGCCTGACCACATGCTCTCTGCTTCTCTCTTTGGTTGGACAGCGGAGAATCCGGTGCCGGGAAGACTGTGAACACAAAGCGTGTCATCCAGTACTTTGCAACAATTGCAGCCAGTGGGGAGAAGAAGAAGGAGGAGAAGCAGTCAACTGGCAAAATGCGGGTGAGTTACCAGTTACTAATGTTTGTCTGGTTCTGCAGTTGTTATGTGGGTTGAACTATGTGTTTTAACAGTAATTATCCTGTAGGGAACGCTTGAGGATCAAATCATCAGTGCCAACCCACTGCTAGAGGCCTTTGGAAATGCCAAGACTGTGAGGAACGACAACTCCTCACGCTTTGTGAGTTTTCAGTCAAAACCAGCTCCAGTTTACAAGTAGGAAGAATTCTATTGATATTGATTTCTTCCTGAAGTTCAACATAAGAAATTTGTATTTGTGTTTCCTCAAATATTTCCTCATTTTACAGCTAAGTTTTGAAACAGAAGATAGAATACACATATAAATGACAGAAATAAGGCTTAAAATGGAACTGAAGTTTACATTCAATACAAACATATCCTGAAATGGTAAACTGGTAGAATGACATATATATCTTTTTTACATGCTATAAAATGTTCATTCTCTTGTTCAGCCCTCAGCAGGACTTACTTCAAATTTAGATCAGATTGTTCAGGACCTGATACAGTCAAATTCTGAAAGTCTCCAGGACTAGAGATTCCACAGCCTCTGGGTACCTTTCCTAAAACCACAATGCACTTATAGTAAAAACATTGGTTTGCATGTTAAGTCAGAATTTCTCTTGCTGCAATGTGTGATATTGCCATTTGTGCTTTCATAGTAAACCTCTGAAAAAGCTCTAGCTCTGATTTCTCTATAACTCCTTTTAGTGACTAGAGTTTCCCTCCTGTCCTCCAAACTCAGTCTACTCATCCTCTCTTTAAGACTGTCATCTCTTTTTTTGCTTCCCCTTCTCTTAAGGGCAAATTCATCAGGATTCACTTCGGAGCCACAGGCAAACTGGCTTCTGCTGACATTGAAACATGTAAGAGACTTCCTCACCTGATTACATTCCTTCCTCCCTTTCCACCACAGTGTACTTGCTCAGACCTAACTCTGTCCTACCATCCTTGCCAGACCTGCTGGAGAAGTCCAGAGTCACTTTCCAGCTTAAGGCAGAAAGAAGCTACCACATATTCTATCAGATCATGTCCAACAAGAAGCCAGAGCTAATTGGTAGGAAGTATTATAAATTGTTTGATGGAATCTAAATGTGATTGGCATTTATCTTCATTCCTACTGGCAGATACATCCTATTCTTCCTTACAGACATGCTCCTCATTACCACAAACCCATATGACTACCAATTTGTGAGTCAAGGTGAGATCACTGTTGCCAGCATTAATGACCAGGAGGAGCTGATGGCTACAGATGTAAGTGACACAGAGCATACCGGTATGGTGAAAGTCCCACCTAATGGCCCAGAGGTTTATTTGACTGATTCTGTTGCCAGAGTGCCATTGACATCCTTGGCTTCACTGCTGATGAGAAAACAGCCATTTACAAGCTGACGGGGGCTGTCATGCACTATGGGAACTTGAAGTTCAAGCAGAAGCAGCGTGAGGAGCAGGCAGAGCCAGATGGCACAGAAGGTATTAGGATAATTTGCTACTGATCTCTCTGTACTACCAGCAAAATTTTGTATTGTAATATTAACAGTCTGTAGAAAAGGTGTTTTTTGAAAATGATAAGCTTTTTTCCTTCAAAGAAAAGACTTTTTTTTTTTAAAGTAGCTGAGTTCAGCATTCCAAGGACAATAACATTGCTTAGATATCTTCTTCTCATTGTCTTGAAGCCTGAATTCTAAATTTTTAGTTTTCTTGGCTCTGAAATCTCCTCCATTCTCTCACATCACATTCTCTATCCTCCCAGTTCTAGGGAATGGCATTGAAAGAAGCAGGCAGACAGTTTATCAATACCTGACTCCGAAGCTGGTGTCACCAGCAGAATTTTGGGTTTTTCAATCATGGGATAATCTAGGTCACACCAGGACTCTGGGGCCTGATGGGATTCACCTTCCTCAGTGGGGAAAAAATATTTTTGCTCATGAGTTAGTGGGACTGATTGGAAGAGTTTTAAATTAGATTCAAAGGGGGAACAGAATAAAATTAGGCTTACTAGAGATAAGCTATGTGGAGGCATGACAACATCTGAGGGACGGTGTGCTCGTGAGAGTACATCTCCACAATGTACTGAGCGCTCTGGAACGCATTTGAAAAGTGCATACAATAATACATGCAGTATGAGGAATAAACCAGAGGAACCAAAATCTTTGGCTCAGTCCCAGAGCTACAACGTCACTGCTGTAAGTGAGACTTGGTGGGAAGTGTCCTGCGACTGGCGTGCTGTGATGGATAGTTATAGGGTCCTCAGGAGTTAGAGGCAGGACAGACAAGGTGAAGGGATAGCACTTTATGTAAAGGAGATGGACTGTACAGAGCTTGCAGCTGGGGATGGCATAGCTGAAAACCTCTGTGTAAGGATTAGGGGAAAAGCTAATAAAGCAGAAGTTCTTGTGGGAGTCTACTATAAATTGCCTGGCCAGGATGGTGACACATATGTACTGTTCTATATGGAATTAAGGGAAATCTCTAGATCAGTTGCCCTTGTCCTTATGGCTTACTTTAGTTTACCAGATGTTAACTGGGACTATCATACAGTAGACATGAACAGGTCCAGGAGATTCCTGAAGCATGTTGAAGACAACTTCTTGATACAGGTACTAAGGGAACCAACTAGATCTGTTGTTTATAGAGATCTCCTTGTAGGTAATGTGACAATTGGTGGCTGTCTTGGCCACAGTGATGATGAAATGGTTGCATTTAAAATCTTTGGTGACATGAGAAAAACTGTCAGCAGAGCTACTACCCTGGATTTTGGGAGAGCAGACTTTAGGATGCTCAAGGAACTAGTTAGTAAGGTCCCCTGGGAATCTACTTTCAAGGGTATTGAGGTCCACCGATCACATTTTGAGAGCCATCTTTTAAGAGCACAGGAGCAGGCAATTCCAATGGGTTGTAAGTCAAGCAAGCAGGGTAGAAGGTGGGTTGACTGAACAGGGATCTTCTTCTTAGGAGGAAAAAGAATGTGTATGGACTTTGGAAGCAAGGTCAGGCTATATAGGACTGCAGAGATGCTGTTCACCACTGTAGGGAGAAAATGCATACAGCCAAAATTCAGTTAGAGTTGAAGCTGACCAGTACTGTGCTGGATAACAAAAAAGGCTTTTTAAAGTATGTTAACAGCAAAAGGAAACAGTGGTCTGTTACTCAAGGAGATTGGTCAGGGATATAAGGATATCGGGATAAAGATGAAGCAGAGACATTTAATGACTTCTTTAGATCTGTCTTTAACACCAATGGGACCCTGGGACCCCCAGAATCCAGGGTTGGAGGACTGTGACTAGGGGAGTGATAAGCTCCTAGCTGAGTTTGAACTTGTACAGGATTTGCTGCTGCAATTGAATGCACATAAGACTATGGGCCCTAATGGGATTCCTCCCAAGGTGCTGAAAGAGTTGGCCAATATTGCGAGACCTCTTACAGTTATTTATCAATGGTCTTGGGAATCTGGAGAGGTGCCAATTTACCAGAAGCTAGCAAATGTTACTCCAATTTTCAAACAGGGCAAAAAGGAAGACCCTGGTAAATATAGGCCTGTCAGTTTCACTTTGGTTCCTGGTAAAAATATGGAGAAGATTATGCTGGGAATTATTAAAAAACACTTAAAAGACAATGTAGTCATTGGTCAAAGCCAACATGGGTTCATGAAGGTGAAGTCAGACCTTAATGTTAATGTCCTTTTATCTTAATATCCTTTTATGACAAAGTTACCCACCTAGTGGATGAAGGGAAGGCAATGGATGTGGGTTTTGGATCTTAGCAAAACTTTTGATAATATCTCTCACAGTATCCTTCTGGACAGAATATCCAGCACACAGCTAGACTTGTACACAATATGATGAGTGAACAATTGCCTGAAGGGTCAGACTCAAACAGTTGTACTAAATGTGGTAACATCTGGTTGACTGCTGGTCACTAGTAGTGTTCCCCAGGGCTCAATTCTCTTCAGTATTTTTATCAATGGCCTGAAAACAGCAGTTAACTGCACACTAAGTTAAGTGTGCCAATGTTATTAAATTAGGGAGAACCAGTCATTACCTTGGGTGTAGAGAGGTCTTACAGGGAGATCATGGTAGATTGGAGTGCTGGGAAATTGTCAAATGCATGAAATTTAACAAGGAAAAATGGTGTGTTCTGCATCTGGGACAGTATAATCCTTGATGTACATATAGACTGGGGAACACGATGCAAGAGTGCAGCCCTGCAGAAACAGATCTGGATTTCTGGTTGATGAGTCAACAATCTACCCTGGTGGACAAAAGGGCCAACCACATCCTGGGGTGCATTAAACACAGTATAGCTAACAGGTCAAAAGACGTGATTGTACCACTAAACTCAGGATTGGTATAGCCTCATTGTGAGGCCTGTGTGCAGTTTTGGGCACCACAATATAAAAAGGATATAAAAGTATTTGAATATGTCCAAAGGAAGGCATAAAATATGGTGAAAGGATTAAAGGGCATAATTCATGAGGAACAACTGATATCCTCAGATTTGTTTAGTTTAGAGGAGACTGAGGGGTGACCTCATTAATGTGGGGGAGTGAAGAGTGGGGTTCTGATCTTCTCTCTGGTGCATGGTGATAGAATGAGAGGGAGTGGCTTAAAGTTGTGTCAGGGGAAGTTCAGATTGGATACTAGGAAAAAGTTCCTCACTGAGAGGGTGATCAAGCATCAAAACAAGATCCCCAAGGAAGTGATCATGGTCCTAAGCCTGTTGGTGTTCAAGAAGCATTAGGACAATGCTCTTAGGTATATGGTTTAACTTCCACATTGCCCTGTGTGGAGACAGGAGTTGAGCCCAATGATCCTTCCGGGTGCATTTCAAATCAGGATATTCTATGACTTTTCTGAACTACCCTTCAGAGAATATTTTGTTCTGAAATAATTTTATCAAAACCTGTGCATCATCAGATAATGTATTCTTCTCTTTCTGTTATCAGTTGCTGACAAGGCTGCCTACCTGATGGGTCTGAACTCAGCTGACCTGCTTAAGGCGTTGTGCTACCCTCGAGTCAAGGTGGGGAATGAATATGTGACCAAGGGTCAAACTGTGCAGCAGGTAACAACAAGTTCATGTTTGGAAACCTCTGACTTGAATTAATGTCATGAGCATTCTCTTCAGATCTGTATGGTAACTTACTTACTTTCCTCCTTGTATAGGTGCACAATTCAGTAGGTGCCCTGGCAAAGGCCGTCTATGACAGAATGTTCCTGTGGATGGTTGTTCGCATCAATCAACAGCTGGATACGAAGCAGCCCAGACAGTACTTCATTGGTGTCCTGGACATTGCTGGCTTCGAGATCTTTGATGTAAGGAAAACAATTTGTTGATGCTTCTTAGAAGACACATCCAACTATTAAGGAAATTCAGTAAATATGTTGCTTTATTTACACGATAGTGGAAAAATCATTATGCACTTATAGGACCTCAGAAGCACCTGGGTCATGGATTTACATGAAGAACAACTCAGTAATAATACTCTCCAGAAGTACAAAAATTCTCATAAGACATAGAAAATGGGTATTAAAGGACTATCAGGTATGCCATTATAGGCTGAAAATGGTGGCAAATTAACACAGGCTTTTTGCAATGTCAGTTTTGATGTATTAGGGCACCAAAAATTATGAAATTATGTGTTTGAGGATGCAGTAAAAAGCAAGGATTTGATCTGAAAGAAGAGAAAATTTTGAATGGAATACTTGAAAGATTAAAAATGAAACAGAAAGAAGTGCTATAACGTGCCTAGGGACAAATCTTCTATTTTTTTCCCCTGAGTATGCTTTATAACTGTGTACAAATTAGTAATATTTGTTGCAAAAAATACCAGAAAATCCTTTGAGAGCACTGAATTTGAAGTCTGTCTTTCTTCAATATGAAGGGAAAGTTGTTATTGAGAATGCTGCATGTAGCACTTAGTATAGCATAGTTTTCACTGTGGAAGCTTGTGAATTTACATTTCTTAAGCTTCTCCTTTTTCAACATATGATACCATTGTTGCATGACGAGCAGAGTGCTGACATGAGAGAAGAGAGCTGCAGTGCTAGTCTTCAGATGCATGACATGCAATTGCATAGAGTTCCTCTGACTACAGGCAATTAGTATGTCGAATAATCCTAGTCAGTGATAGGAAAAGGACACTTGCCCTGCCACTGCCTCTTTCCGCTAGATATAGCTGTTAAGTAGATCACAGACCAGGCTGTTCAGCTGTGTCTGGTACATGATGTCTGGTACAGGAAAGATGCTGTAGAAGAGTGCTACACGTGAATTATAAGTGGATCTAACCATAGATTTCCGAGCTGGAAAGTAATGGAGTAAATAAATGGAGTAAAATACTGGCTGCGTGACAGGACCCAAAGGGTAATGATTAATGGAACAGGTTCAAGCTGGAGGCCTGTAACCAGGGGTGTCCCCCAGGGGTCAATACTTGGTCCAGTCCTGTTCAACATATTCATCAGTGAC
>KZ507383.1:44346-82726 GCA_002844005.1 Limosa lapponica baueri
TGACCTCTCGAGGGAGCTGGAGGAGATCAGCGAGCGCCTGGAAGAAGCAGGAGGGGCCACTGCAGCTCAGATTGAGATGAACAAGAAGCGTGAAGCAGAATTTCAGAAGATGCGTCGCGACCTCGAAGAGGCCACGCTGCAGCACGAAGCCACGGCTGCCGCCCTGCGGAAGAAGCACGCGGACAGCACGGCTGAGCTTGGGGAGCAGATCGACAACCTGCAGCGAGTGAAGCAGAAGCTGGAGAAGGAGAAGAGTGAGCTGAAGATGGAGATTGACGACTTGGCCAGTAACATGGAGTCTGTCTCCAAAGCCAAGGTACTGGAAAATATACTGAAAACAACTTGAAAATAAAAAATGATGAAACGTATCTTTTAAAAATACTCCAGTATAACTCTCTGTCTCTGTGTGGGACTGTAGCCCTCTCACACCAATAAACAGAATATAGCTTGCAAATCTGGTCACACTAGTCTAGTGAGAATTGTGCTGTTTGGAAGAAAGAGGAGTCCAGATACTCATCTTCTTTTGTTCTCTGTCATCTCCACAGGCAAATCTGGAGAAGATGTGCCGCACGCTGGAAGACCAGCTGAGTGAGATTAAGACAAAGGAAGAAGAGCATCAGCGCATGATCAACGACCTCAGTGCTCAAAGAGCTCGTCTGCAGACAGAATCGGGTGAGAGACCCTCCTCTGTGCTGCAGAATGGGAGAGCCTCCTAAACCAGCTTGCTTGGGTCAAAAATGACCATGAAAATATTTCCTTTCTGTGTGCTTTCCCAGGTGAATATTCGCGGCAGGTGGAGGAGAAAGATGCTCTGATTTCCCAGCTGTCAAGAGGCAAGCAGGCTTTCACCCAACAGATTGAGGAACTCAAGAGGCACTTAGAGGAAGAGATAAAGGTGAGAAGACTTTCCAAATTTTGCCTTATCCATTAGATTCCTCCTGTCTAAGAGGTGCTTAAGACAGGCAACTCAAATCATGATGAGACAGGTTAAAAAAAACCTGCTTAGGTCACACAGTTCAAGTCTTCTCATCTTAGCTATTCCAGAGCTAAAGAGATAAAGGTGATGCCTTTTCCTACAGCTGGCCACTGAAAGCACTCTTAACTCCCCACTGCCTAGTCGGGGCAGGGTCTGCTTAGCACAGGCCATCCGGGGAGAAGAGTTTCATTTCTGTGGGGAGTGCAATTAGTGGATTGTTGCCTCCAGGCTTACCTCTGTCCTTCATTGCAAACACCTACACCCTCCCAGCAGCTATCTTTGCAGTGTTAAATTAATTAGTTGGAAGAGATTTCCCAGGATATTACCATTCCTGTCCCAATCGCGCTTTCTACCCAGGCCAAGAACGCCCTGGCCCACGCCTTGCAGTCTGCTCGCCACGACTGTGACTTGCTCCGGGAACAATATGAGGAGGAGCAGGAGGCCAAGGGGGAGCTGCAGCGTGCCCTGTCCAAGGCCAACAGCGAAGTGGCCCAGTGGAGAACCAAATACGAGACAGACGCTATTCAGCGCACGGAGGAGCTGGAGGAGGCCAAGTATGTGGGGAAGGTGGGGAAACAAAATAGAGGTAGACTAACAAGGGAAATTTGAAGACACAAATGCAATATTGCCATGAGAAGTTGAAGCTGTGCTTTTGTACGGGGTAAGGGCTGAAAGTAGAGTATATCCTCCAAAGTGTGTTGTTTAGGAAATGTAGAGGAAAATATTCCCCAGCCCCAAGAATGGTACAGAAAACCTGTAGATGGTAGACATAGAAGACACACTGGGTGTTTAAGCCTGGGAACCAGATCTGGGAAAACAATTACTGGCTGGGAGAGTATTTTCACTGTCCATGCATAGGATATATACTCAATGAAGTGGCATTGTGTGTGCCTGATGAGCTACTCACAACAGCACATTTGCTGTTGTGAGTAGCTCATCAGGCACACACAACAGCCTCCCCTTTGCTCTTAAACAATGAGCTGTGCTTATCTCCTCCCAGGAAGAAGCTGGCACAGCGCCTGCAGGATGCAGAGGAACACGTTGAAGCCGTCAATGCCAAATGTGCCTCCCTGGAAAAGACAAAGCAGCGGCTGCAGAATGAAGTGGAGGACCTGATGATTGACGTGGAGCGATCAAACGCTGCCTGCGCAGCTCTGGACAAGAAGCAGAAGAACTTTGACAAGGTGTTTTGGGCTCCAGGCCTGGGGCTCCTGGGCAGAGCTTCCCCTCCTCATTGCTGCATCCATACTCACGTCCCGCTTCTCTTCAGATCCTGGCAGAGTGGAAGCAGAAGTATGAGGAAACACAGGCTGAGCTGGAAGCCTCCCAGAAGGAGTCTCGCTCTCTCAGCACGGAGCTGTTTAAGATGAAGAATGCCTATGAGGAGTCCTTGGACCACCTGGAAACGCTGAAGCGTGAGAACAAGAACTTGCAGCGTAAGTCCCTGGCCCTCTGCTCCTGGCAGGCCTTTCTCCCTGTCCACCGCTACCACCATTCCGTATGGGTCTGTACCTGCAGGTCACCAAAAAGGCTTGCCACCTTGGTGGGACAGGGCCCTTCCCATTCTGCTCTGTGCCTGACCATGCCATTGGTCTTTGTTCCCACAGAGGAGATTTCCGACCTCACGGAGCAGATTGCTGAGGGAGGAAAAGCGATTCATGAGCTGGAGAAAGTCAAGAAGCAGATTGAGCAGGAGAAATCTGAAATCCAGGCTGCTCTGGAGGAAGCTGAGGTATGTTCTCATAATCATTGTTTTCCTACTGAGGAAAAGTATGTAAGATAAAATCTTGGGACTGTCAAGGAAATGTCATTGCTCTCTTCCTGTTTGGTCTGAAGGTCAAGCCTCAGTTTCCACATCATCCAGAGCAAAGAATCACATTTTATTCTGTAAGAGGTTGTTTGGAACAGAAGAGCTGTAGTTGAAATCCTTTTATTGACACTGTTTCTTTCTTATTCAGGCATCCCTAGAACACCAAGAGGGGAAGATCCTGCATCTCCAGCTTGAGCTCAACCAGGTGAAGTCTGAGATTGACAGGAAGATAGCAGAGAAAGATGAGGAGATTGACCAGATGAAGAGAAACCACCTCAGAATTGTGGAGTCCTTGCAGAGCACCCTGGACGCTGAGATCAGGAGCAGGAACGAAGCCCTGCGGCTGAAGAAGAAGATGGAGGGAGACCTGAATGAAATGGAGATCCAGCTGAGCCATGCCAACCGCGTGGCTGCAGAGGCACAAAAGAACCTGAGAAACACTCAGGGAGTGCTCAAGGTCTATTCAGCAAAGCTACAGAAAGAGAAATTACATCCCCATCATTTTTGGTGCCCAAACTCACACTGCCACCTTGCAATTGCTCTTGCCTCTTTTACAGGATACCCAGATACACTTAGATGATGCTCTCAGGACACAGGAGGACCTGAAGGAGCAGGTGGCCATGGTGGAGCGCAGAGCAAACCTGCTGCAGGCTGAAATTGAGGAGCTACGGGCAGCCCTGGAGCAGACGGAGCGCTCGAGGAAGGTGGCTGAGCAGGAACTGATGGATGCAAGTGAGAGAGTTCAGCTCCTCCACACTCAGGTAAGGGCATTGTGTGGAAACCAGTCATATAGACCCAGTGTGGAGAACTGGTGCATTTCAGAGATCTGAATGATCTGGAAGAGCTTCCCTACTGTTGTCTAGAATGGAAGGCATACTTACAACCCATTAGCTGAGCCCACCACTGACATTTTTTAAACAACCATTTTAAAAAGAATTCCAGGTTTTTATTGCAACTTGAAGAGTAAAGACTTGGATCAGGTGGTAGGTTTGGTAATGCAGGCATCAGAATACAATTCTTGCAATCTTTCTTTGCACAGAACACTAGCTTGATCAACACCAAGAAGAAGCTGGAAACAGACATCATGCAAATTCAGAGTGAAATGGAGGATACCATCCAGGAAGCGCGCAATGCTGAAGAGAAGGCCAAGAAGGCCATCACAGATGTGAGTCAGGGACTCCTTTCATGGCTGGTGGCAGACATATTCTCCCCTAAAATGCCTCCGGTCCCAAAATGGCTTTGCTTCTTTGCTCTCATCAGGCAGCCATGATGGCAGAAGAGCTGAAGAAGGAGCAGGACACCAGCGCCCACCTGGAGAGGATGAAGAAGAACCTGGACCAGACGGTGAAGGACCTGCAGCACCGTCTGGATGAGGCCGAGCAGTTGGCACTGAAGGGAGGCAAGAAACAAATCCAGAAGCTGGAGGCCAGAGTGCGTAGGGCTTTTATTTGTGCATGAACAATCGTGTCCCTTGGGGAGATACCAGGGAAGCTCCAAAGCTGGGCTTCTCGTTGCAGGTGCGGGAGCTGGAAGGGGAGGTTGATGCTGAGCAGAAGCGCAGCACTGAAGCCATGAAGGGTGTGCGCAAGTACGAGAGGAGGGTGAAGGAGCTGACCTACCAGGTACGGCAGGAGGCCTCCTTGGGCTGACTCACCTTCTCACAGGAAACCAAAGCTTTTTCACATGAACTCCAACGGGAAATGTAATTTTGTTGCATGGGGGAAACAATTCACTATCTTTCCTGCTTACCAACCACTCTAGTCTGAGGAAGACCAGAAGAATATTCTGAGGCTCCAGGATCTGGTGGACAAGCTGCAAATGAAGGTGAAATCCTACAAGAGACAAGCTGAGGAGGCTGTAAGTATCAGTCTGAATTGTGGCAAAGTCACTTTTAAAGGGCGAAACCAGGGTATTGAGGAAGTGATTTTGAGCATTTATGAGTTGTTTTTTTCTTTTTATCATGATATGTTTTAGGTTTGATTATTTGGGACTGATTAGGATTTCACAGAATAATATGCAAATATTTGAAAATATGAGGACTGACATTATAAATTTACTTATTTTTGAATGTAAATAATCCTCAACTCTCCTTAAGAAGAACACAGCAATTAAATAATTTCTTATTAACTGTCTCGCTAATATAATATTTTTAAATGGTTTTGGTTCTTTTTTTAAAAAAAAAAGATCATGGTTTTATTTGATATTTCTGTCCCCTGATAATAGAAATGTGGTTTTAATAAGTATGCTAGGCTTATTGAAGTTACACATAGTATGGAAATGTACCTCTGCAAAGAAGTTGAATTCTTAGAGGGCTGCTGTGCTTCTATTTATACTGTTTCTAGGGAATATGAGTGACCAGGGTGTGCAAACAGCAATTTAACATTTCATGCTGCGTTAAATGCAGATGGGGGGTCCAGAAGTGCTACTCAAGATTGTTAGCGGCTCCTAGAAGTGCTCCAGAAATGGTGGCAACATGCTATAGATCAGTTTACAGCACCAGGTGGAGTGATCATCCCAGCTCTTCAGAATTCTCAGTCAAAGTAGATCTTCTGAGAACAAATAGATTTTTCTTGCTGGAGTGCACAGGTTTTATTCCTGAGGCTCGGGCTTATACATTCTGGTCAGGTGATGAATTGCCAAGTGAAGGAGCTTCAGAAGGAGGTGAGCAGGTGTTACTTCTGGAATGCCAAACAGGCACGAATGATCAAATGGGTCCTCAGAGAGGCCCTGGAGCTGCAAGAGCTCAAACTCTGTGTTACACGGAGGGACAAATTGCCTCAGGCTACACTTGATGGAGACTTCCAAGAAGCTGGGAGCCTCATTATGAGAAGACATATTCACCACCCACAGATGTGCACTAATAGACTAGACTTGTCCGGTGACAAGTGAGGTGCCCTTCTTCAGAGGAGACATCTGGGCCAGGTAAGCCTGACCTGCACTTCCATGAAGGAGTGGTGAAAGTGGCTCGACACTACTTTCTAAATAGGGTTGAGGAACTAATCTGCTAACCAGATCTGCTTTCTCAGGAGCCCTCTCTACATGCCGAGGGCTCTAATCCAGAATGTTGTGGAGGGACTAACAAATTTTGGCTAGCCATCAGATTACCAACCACTGTTTCTCCTGAGCATGTGGGTCCTGCTTTGAGAAGGAAGCAGGACTGGGAAAGCTCCTGAGATCTCTTTCATAATGAGTTAATCATTGTTTCTGATACTCAGTGGTACTGCCCAGAGATTACAGAGCTCTGGGGACTACAGTGAAGGACATGGGAGCTCAAGTGTTGTCCTCCCTGATTCTGCAGATCAAGGGGACTGCTCAGGTATGAAAAGATGCATTCTTCAGGTCAACAGCTGGTTATGTGTCTGATGTATCAGGCAGGGCTTTGGTTTTTATGACTACATCTTGTTTTGTGAGGAACAAGAACTTCTAGAGAGTAGTGAATTTATTTTAACAAATAAGGTAAGAGCATATTTGCCAGCATGCTTGCTGATTCAGTGAGGAGGCCTATAAACTAGGTTTGTTGTGGGACGGTAACATAATTCCCCAAACAAAAAGACAAATGGATGCAGAATGGAAGTATCTAGGGGACAGCAAATCAGGGAAAGTTCTCACACCTCCCCTGAGAAAGCAGCATGACAGGAAAACTATCTCATGTGTATGTAGACAAACTCATACAGCATGGGGAACATGCAGGAGAAATTAGAAGTCTGTGCAGTCACTGCAGAGCTAAGACCTCCCTGAGATCATAGACACAGTGTGCTAGCTCTTATGACTGACATGCTGTGTTTTTAAGGACCACCTCTACAGAGCACAGGAATGTTCAAAAGGTCAAGCAGTATATATATAGCAGTAGTATAGTATATAGCAGGAGGCTATATATTATGAATAGAGAAAACCTGACTAAGTTCAAAATCAGAAAGGAAGTATATGGAAAGTGGAAGCAGGGATCAGCATCCCATGAGGACTATAAAGACATTGCCTGAACATACAAGGATGGAGCCAAGAAAGCTGAACTGTAGAGGAAGATTAAGCTAGGAACCACTTAAGCAAACCGGACATACGCAAGTCCAGTAGACTAGACAGAAGCATCTGACTGTCTAGGGAAGCTGGACAATGACATTGCAATTTCTCTATTGACTTTGAAGCTTATGGCAAGTGGTGAAAGTCTCTGATGACTGGAAAAACACTCATCTTAAAGAAGGGCAAGATGGAGGATTTAGAAAGCCACAGCAAGTCAGCCTTACTTCACACACTGGGAAGATCATGTTCCAGATCCTCCTGGAAATAATGTCAAAGCAAGTGAAAGAGAAGAAGATAAATGGAAATTGCAAGCATTAATTTAAAAAGAAGAGTTCTTATGGTGTTTTTATTGGTCAAATGTGATGTCGAACAGGAGACTACTTGTATTGAAGGTGCACATTGAAAGGACAGGTGCCCAAAGGGCACAAGTTGCTTCAGCAAAATTCTGAGAGTAGGATAAATATTTTCACCATGAAAATGGTTAAGTCCTGAAATGGGCGCCCAGAGAGGCTGTGCAATCTTCATTCTTGTGGATGTTCAAAACTCAACAAGTCCCTGCAAGCAGATCTAGCACTGGTTCTAGCCCTGTGTGAGTGGGAGATTGTACAGGATGGTGGCCTAAGGTTCCTGCCAACTTCAAAGTTTGAAGTCCAGTCCTTGGACTGAATAAAAGTTGTTCACGATTGTCTGAGTCTTTCATTCAGCGGTAACATGTACCTGTTCTAAAAATACGTGCCAATCAAAAAGAGGTTGATAGATGGTCATTGAAGGCAGGCAGGCAGAAAGAGGGAAAAGGGGTTTAAAAACTGTTTGGATTAGGAAGTGACTGGTGTTTACTCTTGTGTTTTTTCTTTGAGACAGGCGATTTCTGCCTGTATACATTTACAGGTATTTGTTTTCTGTGAATGTTTTGCCAGATTCAACAGGCCTAGAGCATCAAACAGAAGGTTGGTTCTACAGGTCAGCAAGTCTGAATCATTAAAGCAGGACTGCAAATTCAACACAGTCATATTTGAAGATATTTAGGTGGCCAGCCATGGTTTCTTTACAGTTTAGTTCTGAAATCTGGATATACGTGAATGCACTGAACTCCTGAGCTGACAAATTATTCCAAGATACAACATAACACGTTGTCAGTCTCCTTACTGCTATATGCATTTGGTTTTAGTATTAGTTTTAGTATTATTAGTATTAGTTTTAGTATTATTCTGTAGATAAAAAGGAGTTACATCAAACTTTTGGTGAATTTTTTAGGTAAGCAAAAAGATGAAGGAGATCTGTACTAAGAGCCTAGATAAGAGCTGGAAAGTAGAAACAGAGGCTATGGACCTTCCCCTTCCTTCAGGAATTCCAAGGCTACAGGTAGAGGAAAATGGAAGTGTCAGCCTTTACATTTTCACAGCTCTCTCTTCCCCACAGGAGGATCTCTCCAATGTCAATCTCATCAAGTTCCGCAAGATCCATCATGACCTGGAGGAAGCCGAGGAGCGGGCTGACATTGCAGAGTCACAGGTCAACAAGCTCCGAGTGAAGACTCGTGAGATTTATAGGAAAAATTAAGGAGAAGAATGAGGATCTAGAAAGTTGCAAAGTGACTAGGGAACACACAGAATGTGAAGCTCCCTCACTTTTCTCTGAAATTGTAGTTTGTTCCTTTAGAAATGTGTAGAAAATAAAGATTGTAGAGGTCTTGGCATATTAAGTGCTTCAAATGACTTTTCTTTTGCAATCTCATTCATCTTTTCTAAATCCTCAGCTTTCTCTGTTGTCTATTGTATACATGCATTATGATGTATCCTTACATATCCTTATATATAATAATGGAAAATTATTAAATGTATAAGTACATATACATATGCTTATACATATTCCATTACATACACATGCTTATATATATATATACACTCCATATGCTGCAATACACGACTGACAATGCAAAGTGGTGTTAATGAAGCATCAGGTGGGGACACTATTGTTTGAGAATGAGTGAGGGTTGAAGTGCCTTAGCCTAAGCCAGTTTTCTGCAGTATGGTTTTTATCCTGTCCTTAATATCTCTTTCAGGGCCACATCAAGTAATGTTATACTCAGATCTTTCATGTTTAGTAGTTTTAACATTTCAGAGGGAGAACTGTTTGTGGGATGAAGATTTCAATTTTGTTGGAGATTTCCTCAGTGGGAGGAAGATGGGGTTTGTTAGACTATTTTCATTTCATTATATTTGTATCAAGATAAACAGTGCAGATTAAAGAAGTTTCTTGTGCTGGCACTTAGCATATTACACTGTGACATATCAGTTGATTCTTTTCTGCCATTTCTGGGGCTCCTCCTACTCTGTCACATCCTTTCTGAGATGACATCACCAAACCTGCCTTTAGTAGTCGTGTTGTGAACAAGCCATGGATGCACCTTGTAGGATACTAAGGCCTGTGCTATGTGCCATATGAAGGCACGATAAGACGGATTCCTGCCAGGCATAGCTTGGGGCACAACTACTTCAAACCTTTTCATAATGAGCTGCCACAAAACCCTGAAAGGCTTATAAACTGAAAAGGCTTAGCAGCATATCCCCTGGTTGCACTTACATTATTAAAAATGAAAAAAGACTAGAAAAGACATAGAAACAAACAAAAGCTTATCAACAACTGGTCAACTGCCCAAAGGGTCCTTACAGGCAGGTCCTTGCATCCAAATTGACTTTAGTTAATTCTTACGTCTCTCCTCAGAACAGCAAGGTCCTCCCAGTCCCACCAGGGACCAGGATGTTGCTCTTTCCTGCACTCGCACATCAGGCTGGCTGCTCTTCCTGGCTGTTGCAGTATCCGGTGAACTGCAGGCTTCTAGCACCATGCTGTGCTCCATTACCTACTACACCCTGACCAGGCATGATGCTGCTTGGGAATAGGAACATCTCACTCCTACAAGCCTGTTGTTGTGCTTAAAAAAATATAAGATATTTACTAAGAACAACTAAATTAAGCATAATCTAGCAAAGCATGTTTTATAGAGGTAGCAATAGCCTTTTCTGGTATCAGTTGACATATCTGGGAAATATGAATAAATATACTGAACAGCCTTACTTCATTCTTTCTTCAGTAACCTGAAAGCTTTGTGTAATCTATATTGGAGCTCAGCTTTAAAATGCAGTTTAGTGCACATAGATAGTGCAAGGAAAGTTCATCAGTTCAAATTAAGGGTAACGACCTTTGTTTTAACGAATTGGGGATCTTCAGAGTAAAAGTTAATGCACACTTGTTTGCTACTGAGAAAGTTATCCTTTATCAGAAAGCAATTCACACAGAGTTGGCATTTAGTTAAAGCAGGATAAGTGGGGAAAAAGCATACTTAAAATACCTGAGACAAAGGAGTAGGCAGCTGTATTGATTTTGGCAGGAGAACTTCTTCAACCTGGCAACAATCGTCTGTCTATCTTTATAATAAGTGTTTTCCTGCATGTGTGCTATATATTAATCAGATGTATTCTAGACCTACCAAGATCAGTTTACAATATGACTAGATGTGGGATGATAATAATAAATGTGACCAAAAGCAAGCACACACTTAAACTACACTCTGTGTGTTTATATGTGGTTAAAGGTATGTTGATTACAAGCTATAGCTATATAAGCTATGATTTGGACTTTCATTGAGATGACCTTCCCACATATTTCTTTGAATAGATGAGACTTACCAGGTGTTCTTATATGTCACAAAATTAATATTGCTACCTTAGTCGCTTAGAGTTGTAGGTTAAACTGGAGCTGAGAACTGGATCTTGTTGGATAGTGAACAGGATCTGGCAGTAGATGTGCTGTTTGCCTTTTCTACATTTCCCCTCTGGAACTCTGTAGATTGCTTTAGAGCATGCCTGTGACAGCTTTGTCAAGCAGAACAGCACTATCATGTTTGGCAGCACTGACACTGCAGAGGAGTATGAGAATGGATGTTTCTGCATCTATTGGCAGCAGGGCACCATGCATCAGTGCCACTAAAGAGCTGTTTTCATTCCACCAGCCAGACTGTGCTAGTTTTAGAATAATGATCTTGGTTAGAATAGCTTTTGGCTGGCCTTTTCTGCCTTCTCAAAGAGTCAGAGGTGGGAAGTTTGATACTAAATAGCAGTTGGCTAGAGCAGTATTTCCTGTGTGGACCTGAAGTCAGCTGCTATGGAAGTACTGGAGTATTCTCTCTTCATATCATTAGGGGTTTTTGTTAATTCCTAAGGAAAAAGTAAAATATTGCTCAGAGGATGGGAAGCCAGGGGTGCAGGACTTTCATTTTCAGATGTCAAATGAGACAGTCGAAGTAGAGTACAGTAAAATAACCTTTCATCATTTCTTCTTAGATCCATTATTTTACTAGTTAATTCCTATTAGCCCTCTGAAGTGAAACCAAATATGAGATGTCAAACTCAGGTGATAATGTATTGTAAATGTAATCTTTGAAACAATGTAGTGAAATCTGAACTTTCTCCCTCATTTCCCTTGTGAGCTGATTTGAATGGCCCATGAAGAAGGTTTAACTGTAAAGAATCATTCCCACTAATATCTGATCTGTAATGACTCTCTAATTGGCTGTTTTCAATTTATTAAGAGAGTGGGCTATAAAATAAGGCAGTTCATCTGGTCTTAGACACCTGTCTTAGATTTTCTCGTCTTTGACCATGCAAGGAGACTGTGTTAATTACAGACTCAGAAATCTGAGTTTTTGATACTGAAAGCTTAAAGAGGTTCCAATCCCAAACTCCTTCCAGTGCATCCAAAAAGGAGGTTTTAGAATGTGATAACTTGTCAAGACCAGAGTGCATTAACCTCACAGGGTGGTTTCCCAGGAGAGCTAACAGCTTCAAAACTGCTCAGTCTGTTGTATAACTTAACTTTTCATTTCCTCTCAGTACACAAAGTATGGAAAAAGAGACATCAGTGTTTCAAAAAGATTTCAAGAATGATTTTAAGGAAACCAAATCTGAAGAAACCGTAGCCAAGAATGTAATTACTGAACACATAGTAAATTATCCATCAGAGATTCTGGAGGCACCAGAAAGGACAGACTATAGTTATTCTCACTATAGTATTGCTATTCACTCTCAGATAATTTATCTTATTAACAACTGCATGCTCAAAGAATACTTTGCCTTCCCTCCTGTGGGTCACTGGTGGATCTGGCTGCCTGTCTGAGAGAATGTCTAGCATGACAGATTCCTCCCATGGAGCTAAATCAACAGGTAAATGCAAAGACCAATTATCTTCCCACCAATAGACAGAGTTTAAGGTATGTGAAAAGACTTCTGTTTGAGCTTCTGTGGCACTTAGATACTCCCTGGCATCCTCATCAATCTGTCATGGTGTGTGGAAAGGGTACATTTCTGAATGGCTTAGCCACTCACTGATCCAAACCAAGGCAAAACTGAAAGCAGTTAGGTCCAACCTAGCAGAGGTGGCAGCTAAAATCAGAACTGCCTCCAGAATTAGCTGTTAGAAAACAGCTCCTGCAAGCTGTCCTCTGTTCATGCCTGTTCTCTGAGAGCCATGACCCCCATCGTCACCCAGCATCAGGTTCTTTGGCTTTTCTCTATACTTAGATTCTTTGCTGCTCTTTCACAGGACAGTTTTACAGGACCACATTGGTTTTTTCTCTGCTCAACTCTAGATTCAGACTCCTCATGATCATTCTGAGTCCTTTTTGTTTTGTCTTCCCTCTGATTTTGTTTACATGTCTTTCATAAATCAATGTCCATCCTGAGTAAGAATGTGGTGATGGCAAAGAATCATATTTCCTTGGTAATTATGTCACCTGGGGCCCAAAATCATCTGGTTCCCAGTGGCATCTTGACTGGATGTGTCCCTCTGTCTCATGAGAAAACATTACATAGGTTTATGCCTCACTTTCGTGTTCAAGACTGAAATGAAGAAGCAATGTCAGATTAAGATGGCTTTGGTGCTTTGCCAGCTGCTTTGCCTCAGTGGTTCTCTTCATGATCCCACTCTGAAACTATTAGTATGCCTAATTGTGTAACCATATAAGTAAAATTTGTTAAAAGAAAACTCTTAAAGGAAACTAAATTACTGGCCAATCTGAAAAATGATCAACTTCATTTTGCTTGTTGTGAAATTAAATTAAACACTCTTGAAGATTTGCCAAGGTCCAGAGACATTAGTGTGATGCACCTGTTCTTCTTTTGCTGTCAAATATGGTGTTGAATTTCTTCTGTGATTTACTAACCTGTCATGTCTAACACACTACTGCTGCTCCAGCATGAAATCTTGCTCTGAAGCATGAACTGTGCTATTAAGAACCAGTGTTTGTAGGAAGTCCTTCTCCAGCAGTCTTTTACATACATTAAAAATGTATCAGATTTTCTGACTCCTTCTCTCCGGTGTCTTTTTTTTGTGCAGGCATTTCTGAACTGTTTGATCTAGATAGATCATTTTTACTCTTGTAATATGTTGTGATTATACAAAGGATTGAGAAAATGTTTAGTTTAATATAGCTAACAACCCACCAGCATTGTGTATGCAAGGGAAATGGCAGGGTCACTCAGCTGTGGCAGAGAATCTCATAGCCAGAGGAAGATCTGTGTACAGGAAAACAAGTCAAAGCCAGACTCTTCTTGATGCTATCCAGTGACCGAACAAGAGACAATGGGAACAAACTGAAATGTAGGAAATTCCACTTAAACATAAGAAAAAAGGATTTATATTGTGAGATTGTTCAAACACTGGAACAGGTTATCCAGAGTGATTGAGTAGCATCTGTCCTTGGAGATACTCAAAACCCAGCTGATTATCTTGTTCTATTTGATCCTGCTTTGAGCAGGAAGGTTGGACTAGATAATCCCCTGAGACCCCTTACAATCTCATAATTCCATGACTCCATGATTTTATATAATTTTGTTTCACCTAAGGTTATAGAGGACAAGAACGGTAACACTTGTTAAGGGCAATTCTGTAAAGGGTTATTGGGCACCGATGATAACATTTGGTATCTTGGTACCAGTAGCACCAGAGGGACTTAAATATTTGGAATCATCCCACAGTCTTCCGTAACAAAGAAAGGAGAGAATGTGAAGCCTTTTAGTTTTTCTCTCATGAATCCATGAAATAATTTGTATTTGAAGTGCGGAAAAGGTTGAGGCCTGTGTCTATTTGCTGAGGGGCAAAGATTTTAATCGTACTTTTGGGAATTTATAGTTAGAATCATAGAATGATAGATTGGTTAGAGTTGGAAGAGACCTTAGAGATCATCCGATTCCACCCCCCCTGCCATGGGCAGGGACATCTCCCACCAGACCAGGTTGCTCAAAGCCCCATCCAGCCTGGTCTTGAACACTTCCAGCCACAACTTCTCTGGGCAACCTGGGCCAGGGTCTCACCACCCTCACAGTAAAGAATTTCTTTCTAGTATCTAATCTAAATCCCCCCTTTTTCAATATGAAACCATTACCCCTCGTCCTATCACTACACTCTCTGATAAAAAAGTCCCTCCTCATCTCTTCTGTAGCACCTTCAAGTACTGGAAGGCTCCCTGGAGCCTTCTTTTCTCCAGGCTGAACAACCCCAACTCTCTCAGCCTGTCTTCAAAAGAGAGGTGCTCCAGCCCTCTGATCATTGTTGTGGACCTCCACTGGACCCATTCCAACAGGTCCATGTCCTTCCTGTGTTGAGGACTCCAGAGCTGGACACAACACTCCAGGTGGGGTCTCACAAGAGCAGAGTAGAGGTGCAGAATCACCTCCCTTGACCTGCTGTCCACGGTACTTTTGATGCATCCCAGGACGCAGTTGGCTTTCTGGGCTGCCAGCGCACACTGCCGGCTCATGTTGAGCTTCTCATCCATGAGCACTCCCAAGTCCTTCTCCTCAGGGTTGTTTTCCAGCCATTCTCTGCCCAACTTGTATTTGTGCCTGGGATTGCCATGTCCCATGTGCAGGACCCTGCACTTGGCTTGGTTGAACTTTATGAGGTTGGCACGGTCCCACCTCCCAAGCCTGTCCAAGTCCCTCTGGATGGCATCCCTTCCCTCCAGCATGTCGACCGCACCACACAGCTCAGTGTCATTAGCAAATTTGCTGAGGGTGCTCTCAATCCCACTGTCCATGTTATCGGAAAAGATGTTAAACAACACTGGTCCCAGTACTGAACCCTGAGGAACCAGTTTGGTTTACCATTAGCCATAATCAATTCTGTTTGCTTAGGATGATGTCACAAAGAATATGAATTGGATGATACATATTTATGTTAAAGCATTCACATAATATTTTAAAGCAAAATTTTTTATTTATTTATTAATAAGTTATTGGTTTTGATTGACTGTGCAGAACTCCGCTAGACACCGTATAAAGTACAGAGGATTATGAGGATCAAAATGGTATATTAATAGAGGTGGAATGGAAAATTAATTTCTCCCTGCTTTGTGATTTGCTGCCATACATGGAGGACAGGGGTCATTTTGCACTGACACTATTTCTGGAGTCAGGCTGCCTGTCAGCTGGGAAGTGCTGATGCAAAGGTAACTGATCTTGGGAAAACATGGCTCCATAATAGGCATAAAGGAACAACTCTGAGAGAAAGTTTAAAATAGCTGTATCTGATACTTTGTTTGTATTGTACAGACTGTCAAGTTCATAATAATCTTGATGTAAAAGAGCGATGTGTATTTCCTAGCTTATATGAAGTCCCTTCCATTTCCTGTCATCAGAGTTAGATAAACACATCTCAGTTCCACAGAACTTATTTTTTCTTGAGGGACTTCAGTTCTGGAAGACTAACTGGTGAAACTGCTTTAACCCTAGTAATCTGATGCTCAGAAAGAAACTGTAGCTGACTCCTGAGATGTAATTTCATGCTTGATAATGTAATTTTTTTTCACAGTGGAGAATGTTCACCATTTGCACATGTTGCTAGGCTCTTTCAAAATAAAGAGGATACTAGTATGAAAAAATACTATTTATGCAGTGATGAGTGGAGATTTGCAATCTTTAAAGGCAAATGTGTGATTCCAGAAGAAAGAGTGGAGGTGAATCTCTGGGAAAAGTCTGGAAAAGAGATCTACCAGTCTTGGGCAGATTCTGAGTTCTTCATTTCATGCCTATTGCCTGAGTATTTCAACGTCTGTCTCCCTGGGTACTGAAAGAGTTCCCTGGGAAATCATCCATTTGCCAAATCTCTGCTTTGCCCTGGCACTGCAAGAAGGCAGGCAGGCTGTGTCTGGTGCATTCTCACACCCCAAGTTCTTGTGAGCTGTGATGCCAAAAGAAATGGCTGAAAACAACAAAGGAAGGGCACCGCGTGCAAAGCTATTTTACAAGCAGGTAACTCTTTGAGATACAGATAGGCTGAGTGTCACCATCAGGCAAACAACTATGAAGCAAAGAGCAGTGAGATCATGATCCTTCTCACAGTGCCAGCCTGACCACTGAAGGAGTGTATCGTGTCCAGAAACAATTTGGGGATTCTTAGGCAGGGTGGAAAACACTGTCAGTCAGTGATTGTCGGGTCAGTAAAAGAATTTATTTGGGAAGAAAGAAATACTTCTTTCTGAACAAGGTGGGCATTAGAGTTACTGTTGAGCAGTAAAGGCTTTCCCACAATGCTTGAATCCAGCTTTCTTTTTGCTCACCTCTCTATTGCTTTTTTGGTTTCTCCTGCCTCTTACTCTCCTGTCTCTCCCATTCCACCCTGTTCATGCACTGTTTTACTGAAGCCTGATAATTGCTCCAGTTTGCAGTGGAGAGCACTATCAGTTTAACACTTCTGTCACAACATGCACTGCTGAGATTTCTTTCTCCCTTTGCTGTGAAGGTAGGATTGCTCTGACTGAATAGGAAGCTCTATCACACTGACTTTTGGTGCTATAATTGTCCATTTGGAGACATATTTGTGCGGTGTATCCTGTGGCACCTCTGATGAGCCATCTGACAGGGAATGCCCAGCTGCTGCTGCAGCAGCATTTCTGCTTTTCTCTGTGCAAAATGAGACCTAACCAGTTGATCTTCATCTTGTGCAATTTATTGTTTATTAGTAGTTTGAATAGCTTGTACTTGTCCGTATAGAGTTGCATCCCTTGTCTGAAGCAACTGTTTCAGTTTATTATTCCAGTGTCACTTTTTCAGCACTGCCTTCTGGTATGTTTGCAGTCTCTTAACTTCTAGGATCACCTGAAAATTAACTATGAAAACTCTGTGATCTACCATTCATATATGAATGGCAATGCTCATCTCAATTCGTTGCTGCATAATACAGCCATTCTTCCATTTTGACACTGACCCTGTGATTACCACTCGTTCAGCAAAAAAAAGGGTTTCTTTAGTATTTTGATCTCAGCCTTTGTGTCTTAGTATGTCTGTGTGTTTTAAGGGGATATCATGACTGCTCAGAAGTTTTACTAAAGTTACTTACTAGTTTTCTTCTATCCTAAGAGCCCCTCAAAATGTCACAGAACATTTAAGCATGGTTTGGTTTTTGGTTTTGATAGATCAGTGTAGGCTACTATTCAATTGGCAAATGGACAAATATTGTCACCACACTTATGAATTACTGGAGAATAGTATTATTTTTAGATCTGGAGCCCAGAACTAACTGGATTCTGTGATTTCACACATGCAGAAAGGCCCAGGAATAAAACTTTCAATATCAACAAAGAGCTGATGAAAACACCAGAAAGACAAGACTTTCATATATGTTAAAATATTAGCTCATGTTATGAAAGCAACGCTTTTTGGTTCTTGCAAACATGATCTGGACGTAACAACTCATTTAGACTTACACCTGTGCTAACAAGTATGCAAGTAATCCTTCCCAGGGGGCAGTGGGGAGATGGGAGCCTGAAGGAGATATGCCTTGATCCCTGTGACTGGAACCGTGGCTTTAGCAGATGTAGAAAAATATCGTCACTGCTGTCATAATCCTGTTACAAGCTTTCCTGAAAAAAAGGCATGAGATGTCTGATAAAGCTGCTTTGGCCAGTAAAAAGCCAAAAGACAGAATAAAAATAAGAAAAATTCCTAGTCGTTCTTCCTCTCCAAAGTGTGTCGAAGAAGCATGTGAAACAACAGATGCAAGGATATCTGTAGAAAAAAAAGTTGAAATAGGGATTGCAAGTTAGAACTTTACCTTCTGAAACAATGTTAAGGGATAAGAAATAGCTGAGGATACTTAGATGAGATGACCTTCACAATGCCTTTAAATGTTAAAACCTGTGTTACATATTTGTTTCATGTTTTTCCATAATTGTAGACATGAAATGTATGCTTATTTGAAAGAACAGGAACTTTAACCCAAGTCCATCTTCCCTACTCTGAGTGCCTCTGGCTCCTTCTTACCTGGCCTATGACTTCTGCCTTCCTGCTGCACGTGGCTCCAGTGGGGAGACAGCAACTTCTATCAGTGTGTCAGTTCTGCTGCCTGTGCTGAACACACAGACACCTTCCTGTGAAGTAGGAAATGTGGCTGTGATCCTTTCCAGCCTGAGAGACTATTTATGCCACTTTGTGCTCATGTGAATCTATCAAACAATAGCTGTTGTACTGAAGAATGAGGAAAATGCATACATCGTAAAGAGCCACCTCAATAAAACAAGTACTGATGAAACAGTTGAGAAAGATTGATTTATCTGAAACAAGTGCAGCTCAGAATTACTCAAATGGCCATGAGAATGGATGAACTAGTTTATTATGAGTTACTTGAAAAGATTGGCTTGTTTAGTCTAGTGAGATGAAGCTGACACAAGATAGATTTCTTTGTGTAACTCTACTGAGGAGAAAAAAACAAGGAGGAAAAAAATCTCTAGGCTGAAGGAAAATATAAAGAGTAAAATAAATGAATGCAGGGACCATATACTAATTATGCTAATTCATTTTGAGAATTAGAGGTACATTCCTGATCGCCAAACACCTATATGCTAGATCCATGTTTTGAGAATTTTAGAAGTAAAAACTTTAGAGGTGAACAAATAAATTTTATAGATATTGAGAACTGAAAAGATGCAATCAAATTCTGCTCACTGCAGTGGTGAACACCGTATCATACATTTTTCTCCATCCCTGTATTGGTTTTCATTATAATTGTAGTAATTTGGGACCCAATGAGATTGCAGAATTGATTGTAAAACCTGTGGATTGGTACAGACAGACTGAAAAGGTGCCTAGTTATGTGTTCCCATCCTTCTGATTTCCAAGTGACAGCACTCTTGTTTCTAATTTAAAGCTCAACCTTCTTTTTTGATCCCAACTGGGCTGTCAGGCTCAAGCCTTCTGCTCAAGAATTTTTGGCAGTGTCATGGATAACAAATGAATGACAGGGACATTTGTCAAGTTTCTCTGTCTGCCAGATTTGTAGAGCACAAACTGTATTATTATCATGTAGACAAATTAATATACTAAAATGACCACTCAACAATAGCAATCTGTAAATCACAAGAATTATTTAACAAAAACTTTCATGCCATACCAAACATTTCTCACCCTTGGGGAGAGAATTGCTAGGGGAAGAACCATGTACCTTCTAAATATTGAATTTATAAGAAGGGGTGGGAATATTGCACTGACTGTTAGTGACTTTTTTTCTGTTCCTCTAAAATGACTGATCCAATGGCCTATTTCCAGAATTGCTGTGGCACATCATTACTTTTTACTTTTTTTACTTTGCTTCTCTTTGTTTATGTTATTAACAGGGGATTACTGGTTGCTGTACTCACTGGCACCCACCTGCATCCTCTCTGGATGAGCTACTTGCTAGAGGTAGCTAGCTACATGCTACAGAAAGGGTCCATTCATGCCACATTATAATCAGTGATTGTGACAACAAAATGGAATCACTTTCTGCCTGCACTGCCTAACACTTTGTTGGACTGCATTAGAAAAGCCCTGAGTGCTTTGCATAAAACAGAAGCCAAACTTCCTTGTTATGCAGACAATCCACTCTTCAGTAGATGCCATGCCACTCAGGCTCTTCACAAACAATCCAAGAAGCCATTGCATGTGTGGATTGTTTCCTGGGCATGATAACAAGCCCTTTGGCACAGGACTGCCTCTGGCAGGACTGCCACATGGACATCTCAGCTGAGGACATGAAGGAACTGCTGCTCTGGCAAGAGTGAACTGATGGAAGCCCAGCACCTGCAAGGCACCATCAACAACCCTGTTTCCCTACAGATATGAAGAGACCCAGAACAGGGTTGTCCTTTCATGACAGGGGACCAGAATTTTTTCCTGGGAGGGAAAAGACTATCAGATTAACACAGGGTAAGTAATGCTTTCATACTCTGGAGAGGGTGTGTTACATCAGCTGCACTGGACCAGAGCAGCAAAGCAGCTCTAAGACTTCTCTCTGGCCCAGTTTTCACTTCCTTCTATCCCTGTTCCCTTAAGAGAAGCATGTCAGTACTGGTCTGTCCCAGGGCTGACTACCCCATGCTGACTGTGCCCGGCTGTGGCAGGGGGGTCCCAGGCTTTTCCACTCCTCCCTGTTCAGTGCGCCTGGGGTGACAGAAGAAGAGGGCACAGGAGTCCAGCCCCATAGTGTGGGGTGCCAACATATCTCTGCAAAGGCTCATTCTTCTTTTCTTCACCCTGCTGTAGGGACGACTTTCCCAAACCACATCCCCACTCACTGTCTCCTTTTCCCAAAAGCTCTGGGAATTGCTTGGAAACGTTGCAATGGAGGGAGAGAAGGGCACATCTAAGCATGGTTGTGTGAAATCCTCCATGGTAAAATTCAGGAAACCCCCTGACAACTTTGCTGAGTTAGTGCCTGTTACAGTCTTTGAAACTGAAGACTGAGGGGGCAGAGAAGCTGCTGCAGACATTTCTCAGTGGTACCTGTAATGTGCCCAACACATGGTGACCCTCGTTCCCTAAGGAGCTCATGCCACGTAGGAGACCTCTCTTCAGGTGAATTCCATGGAGACCAAACAAGGGGGACATTTCTAGCACCTCACTCCTGCTGCCAAAGAAGAAAATGAGTCCCCTCTCCTCCATGGAAAAACAGGAGTGGATAAATAGCTCTTCCAGGAAGTCTTTCGTCACATCAGCCTGGGAAGGTTTTAACCCACTGACACAAAGGAATCTATTTTTTTCCAAAAAAGCTGATGAGTATTCGGATGAATTTACTTGGAAATAAGTAAACTAAGGACTGGGAAAATGAAATAATAGGTGGAATAATGGAATTTGTGTTCAGAAACATCCATGGTTCTCTCAGAAGAAAGTCACCACACTGTACATTCCTGTAGAGATTTCTTCCCAGGAAGAGTCCAAGCTCTGCACAGCCATCGCAGAACCAACACAGGAGAATGTTGGAGTGCCATAAACAGTGTGTGGGCAAATGTGGGTGTCCATTCATTTTTCCATATATGTACTATTCTGAATGCAGAAAAAAAAAGTAATTATTTTAGATGAACTTATGATGTCTTCAATTGTATAAATCCTTGTGGTCTCATTATAGATATAGATTATACCTTCTGTGCAGCTGACAGAACCAAATGCTACACTCACTGCCTAGAAAGTTCTAACCACCCCCTTAAATTTTGAGATATCAATAAAGAACAAGCTCCATGTTGCTGAAACCCAACCCCAAGGAACAATGATTTCAACATCCATAAAAGTAACTGTCTGGCCTGGGATCCTTAGGGATGAACCGCTGACAGAATTGCTGAGGCCAAGACAATGCAGATGTCCACATGAAATTAGATGTGATTTGGTCCTTTCAAACCAGCAACATAAATTTGAAAAAATTATGTTCACAGTTCATTCTGGTAGACTAGGAAGAGCTCTTTGTCTCCTTTCAGCCTGCTCCACTATGAAGAACCATCCTTTGGAGACCATTTAGTGTCAAATATTCTTCAAACAACTAGTAGTTAATTTTCACAGCTCCTCACCACCAACAGAGTGGCTACTGAATGTTTCCATTCATTCAAAAAGCTGCCACACAAATCCATAGGAGGAGAACCAGGTGCAGACTCCTGATCCCACACACAACAAATGCATCAGGATTGGGATGTGCCTGAGCCAGGAGCACCTGGGGAATGGGCCAGTGCTCAGGGAAAACCTCAGTGCATCTATTTATTCTCATAAGTCCTGTACTTTGTCAGCCTCAGACACCAGGGAGTCTCAGCCACCGCCAGGGAGACACTGCTCCAGCCTGGCCTTTGGGCTGACCCAGAGCTGCTGATGGGTCCTGACTTGCCTGTCACCACCAGCCAACACGCAGCAGCAAGGCAGGTAGGTTCTCCTTGAGGTCAGCACCTGGCAAAGAGGCCATGAAGAGCATGGAGCCCAGGCGCTGCTGCTGCAGAGCCAGCGCTGGTGCTGGTCCCTGGGAGGGAGGACACCCCTCTGTTTGCACAGGCTGGCAGGCTGAGCATGGGCAGCACCAGATGCAGTGGCTGCTCGTGGCTCTGGGCAGAGCGTGCACATGGGCAGCCAAGCACTCTGTGCATTCATGGAGTGGATGGAAAGCTGCTGGACCCAGGACTGGCTGGGACCCTCTCTTTGTCTGGACAAGGCAGCTCGTGCCATGCCTGGTGGTACTGGCTCCAGGCTGCTGTTGGCATAACATTTGGCAAGTCATCGATGTGAATAGCATGAGGCAGAGAGCCCAGGGAGGCAACAGGCCACAGGATTGCTTTGTAAGGATCTGTCCCATCTGAAAGAAAGTGGGTGGCTTGTCGTCAGTGTCTCTTGGGCACTGGCCAAGGCCCAGAAGCAAAGGAGGAGCTCCAGAGGAGGGACACTATGCTGGGAGAGGAGGAACGGAATGACCAGGACTGATGGCAGGCCTGAGACATGTTCAACGACATTTGGGGATGTTGAGGGATTAGAAAATCCTGCTGTATCAGACAGAGGCAGGAGTGAGTATGGTGGCATGAACATGTGGCAGCTGGGCACACACGGTCACTCTGCAGTATGTTGCCCCAGGTCTGGAGCTGAGCCGGGGTTTGGTGAGCAGCTCCTCTGTGGGGTCAGTTGAAGCTCAAGGATGTCTTGCCTCCTGTCAGGACAGGTCACATATCCCTGGGTTCTGGCAATCACATGTTACAAAGGAAGTATTTTAGGCATAAGGTAGTCACCCCAGTCCTCTCCCAGTTGTCTCAATAAGCTTTCACCATTCCTTTCAGAAAGGAAGAGTTAGGTGGTTTATGTTCTCCTACTTTGCGCTCTCTGGCATGCAGCTCTTGTTTGCTTGGGCATTGGCATCATTATTTGCAAGTGTGAGAGTTCACTTACAGCTTTGGTTTCCCTGTGCAGGACATCAAACAGGAATGCAGCAGTGAACTCCAGGAGTGGACCCAAGCTTTACTGCCCCGGATGAGATGGGTTGAGAGAGTTATGGAGATCTATTCACAGTGCTTCTTCCCACCTCAGTCTTCACACTGCAATAGTACGCTTTTGTTAAGTTGAATTCTTCCAGGTTCCTCCTGCAAGGGAGCTTCTCTGTTCCCCTGTGGTCTCACAAATTTTCTTTGCACCCCATATTCACTCTCACAAATTCTCTTTGCACTCAGGACCTGAGTCATTGTTTTCTGAATGTGTGTGGCTGGGACAGAACAGAGTATTTCAGAGCAGGTGTCACAAGAGCTTTATACAGGGTCATCAGTGCTCTCCTAACAGTTTTCAAAGTATCACAGCTGGTGCTCTCAACGTCACTGTCTCTGGGGAATCACAGCACACATGATTTTGCTGATGCTCTGACTCTTATTTTCAGTCACTTTTTGCTGTTGTGCTCTCATCTTACCTCTGAACTGCTGGGGGAGTATGGTACTTACCACAGTCCCACACAGCACATGTGACTCAAATATTGTTACCATCTCAGTTGTCAATGCAGCAACAAACTCAATCCAAATTTTCGCGTTATGGTGCAGATTGCCCAGCAATCACAGCTATTTTGATACACTTCTGACTGTCTTTAGATCAAGGGATTTAATGAATAGTAGAGGCTTCTCCCAGAATGCTTGTAGGCATTCCCCATGTCCCAGTAGTGTTTTTGCAAGAACTCTGCCAATTTAAAAACTGACATCATACCCCTTGTTGCTTCCTCATGAACCAGCACACAAAAACCAGTCATTTTCCAAAAAAGACTGTGAAAGTTTGTCTGTCCCTGGTCAACAGGGAAACTGGTGACATTCTGTTTTGGTGTACTGGTACAACTCAAGATGGAGGAGATACAAAGCCAAGATCTTTCATGCTGGGATTTCCTACTACTTTATTTAATTACCACATTCATATTTGCTGACTTTCAGTGACACTTATTGAATTCTGGTGCACAAGGTATGTTTTAAGGCTGAAGGACTGACCAGTTGCCCTGCCAGTCCAGTAAAAGCACAGGAATTATTCTCCTTTCTCCTTCTTCATTACCCTTTTCATCCTCCTCTATTGCAGATCGGGCAAGATATCTTGACCTGAAATTTCCTGAGCAGGGCAGGACAATACCTACTAAAAGCTTTCACCATCTATAGTCCAGGCAACCACAGCACAACTGAGCCAGCAATGGGCAGCAATAGGGCTTGTGCACCAAGGTGGGACTCAGACCTGTGTGTTGGGGAGTTCCTCAGGGACCTCTCTATCCATCAGCAGCCCATCTGAAAACACAGAGCCCAGAAGCCTCTTGCACACTCTGACTGCCCCTTCTCCAACAACCCATCAGGTGGGAGAGCAGCTGCTTAAAGCCAAGACCTTAATAACTCCAGCAATTATGGAAGAACTGTGCATGTGGGTGTGAAGGAAGGGCCTACTCATGACATGGGGAACAAGCTATTTTTTCTTGGATCTTGGCATCCCTGCTGACTTTCCCCTGCCATCCCCATGAGATAAGTTTGTGGGCTGCAGCTCTGGGCTGCTGTCCACCTGCCCTGCTGATAGCTTCAGCAAAAATTTTATCTTTTTCTTAAGGTAACTAGCAGACAACAGTTGACAGGAAAGTCTCCAGAAGGTAGCCCAGTGCCTTAATTTTCCCACCAAAATGCAGCTATTTACTTAGTTTTCTAATATCTTTTGGATGGTGGAGAGTCATGACTCATCTATGCTGAGACCACCTCCCCTAAACACTCCCATAATATCTGCTATCTCAATATCTTGTAGGGGACAGGAATCCAGCTGAGAGATTTCTTGCCTGTGACACAGATGCTTTGATCCTGTGGCTCTTTTTAAAGGCTTCATTTTATTGCTACAGATAAGAATTAGTGGAAGATGTAAAGGCAGGTCATTGCCCTCTACTTGTTGGGAGCTTGAATTCCCAGCTGACAAAGGCTTTGGGCCTGTCTGCCATCATGAATCAGTTCTACCTTGTCTAGCTGGAACTACAGTAACTCAAGTACAGAGCTGGTCATTGTGATAGCCCCGGTTATCATTGCAGTCTGTTTTCTCATCACCTGGCTCCAGTTTGTATTAGATAGGAATGTCTCTGGCATGTTTTGCACCATGACTCTGTGTTCACTGTGGTACAGGATTGCTAGTACAGCTATGAGCAGAAGAAATCTGAATTCAAGGACAACAAAAAGAAAATCTGATGGAGCTGGGAATTATGTGTCCCTGGATGTGCACAAAAGACCTATACATATTTGCAAGGGCTGGAGAGCAATCTGAATGCATTTTGAATCTACAAAATTTGCTTTAGGAAGGAGAATAACTCAGTTAACTGCAATGTTTTTTTCTGATAAGCCTCATTCTTTGGAAATTATAATTGCAGATGCATACCATTTCATTAATGAGTGCATAACTCTGGCGCAGGAGTAAAGACCCCCAAGCCTTTCATCTGTACACTACATAATCTTCAGAGAATGTAGATGTAGTCCATAGGAAAGGTGTGTGTGACGTATTTGCTGTGCAGAAAGCTCTTGGGGTCCAGCCTCTTGGAAATGGAACCACAGATGGATAATTAGGTAAGAAAACATTATGCAGAAAATCAGTGGAGAAAAGACATTTTAGATAAAGACAGTCTGAGTTTTCAGGGCAGATCATCATTTCCCTGAAATATTTTTATTATTTTTGTGCCACTGAGTCAGGTTCCAGCACAAGTCCTTACAAGCTGGGACGGCACACACTGCAAGGATCTCCCAAGGATCATTTGTGTGCGACTGCAGCATTCTGGAAACTGTCACATGAAATGGGATGAGAACTTATCACCGGTCCCAATTTTCAACTCCAAAGGACACACCTGGAGGTTTAAATTGCTGCTGCATCCTCACACACAGGAAGCACAGGGCAGTGAGCTCAGGCTTGTCTCCTTGTGCAACTGGAACAGATCGGCAACAACCTGACTCTCCTAGTTCAACACCAAGCTGCCTTTCTGTCTTCTTGTAATAAAACTTTGTCTTCTTCTGAAGCCAGGAGCATCTCCCTGCTATGTTAGTAAGTTCTAGATTTTGAAGCTTTTTTTTTTTTTTTTTTCTTTTTTCAGGAAGAACTCTGGTACCAGGACACCCAGTAACCTAGAAGAGAATAGTTTCAATTGTTCTGCTGACTAGAGAGGGAATCGAGTTAATGTGCAGAGACATCACCTTTGGAGCTCATCTGTAGAGAAAGGGCAAGAGGCTGGGCTCACACAGGCTGAAGAGACACTAGGATAAGTTTCCTGTTGGAGTTTGTTGAATACCTGGAGAGACTTCAGTGTCATTTGATAGAAGAACCATTGTCAGAAAGAGGTGCAATAGGAAACTTGGGTGAAAGAAGGAGACAGACCTCAGGTTTCCCAAAGAGATGAGAGAGCTTCAGCTCGTCTACTTCATAAAGTAAAGTTAACTCATGTCATTAGTTTGAACAAGGAACAGCCACCAAATCTCATAGCAGTCAGGAACTACTGACAACATGATCCTAGGACATCAGGTTAAAATATAGTCAGTTCAGTTGCTGGGACTGACAGTGGTACCTGCTGAGCCTGAAAAAGTTATGAATGTTTCCACAGGTGGCTTGGGTATTCCACTGCTGCAGTACTTTAAAGGAGAAAGTAAGACATGATTAGCACCTTCTTTTCTGCACCAAAAGTTACTGAATCCATGTACTGGTTTTAGCTGGGATAGAATTAAATTGCTTCAGAGTAGCTTTATGGGGCTATGCTTTGGATTTGTGATGAAAACAGTGTTGTTAACACAAGGACTCAGTGTTTAGTAAGAAAAGCTGAGGGAAGGAGGGATTGAGGGACATTTGGAGTTATGGTGTTTGCCTTCCCAAGTCACTGTTATGTGTGATGGAGCCCACTTTCCTGGAAATGCCAAGACTTCTGCCTGCCAAGGGGAAGCAGTGAATGAATTCCTTATTTTGCTTTGCTTATGTGCATGGCTTTTGCTTTACCTATTAAACTGTCTTTATCTCAGCCCGCACATTTTCACACTATTACCCTTATAATTCTGTCCCCCATCCCACTGGGAGGGAGTGACCAAGCAGCTGAGTGGAGCTTAGCTGCCTACCAGGTTAAACCACAACAGTAAAGCCCTTAAGAGTGTATTTTGGCCCAAAGAAGGTGTAGAGACTTTAGCCACTGAATACAATGAAAATTTTCTTCAGTCATTCTCACCATGACTCATCTCTGACACCACGCTCCTATTCCACTACTTTATGGGGGGACACGTTCTTACCAAAGGAGCAGAGTGCTCGAGGGAAGTGCAGATAGGAAATAGTGGGAGGTGTAAAGGTAGGTCGTTGTCCTCTACTTGTTAGGAGCTTGTAGCCCAAGTGGTGTTCTCTAGGTCACTCACCGTTTTGGTAGCCCTTTACTGGACTGTCTCCAGTTTTTCCACATCCCCCTTGAACTGCAGAGCCCAAAATGCAATACTGCATTCCAGGTGCGACTGCATCAGCCCCAAATATGGGAGGGAAAGTAACTTCTTTCATTTGGTTGGACACAGTGTTCCTAATGCAGACCACTATGGGATTTGCTTTCCTCACAGTGACAAAGCACTGCTGGCTTACATTAGCATCTTCCAAAACTTCCACATCCTTTCAGCAGGGCTAATGCCAAGACAGCTCCCTGTCCATATGGTGTTACCCTGCTCCAGGTGGAAAACTCTGAGCTTCTCATTACTGACCTTCATGAGGTTTCTGTTGGCCTCACTATTAGGTTTATCAAGTCCCACTGGATTGAATCTCTGCTGTTTGGGACGTTCAGCCAAACCCCCAAGATTAATGTTATCTGAAAATTTGCCAAAGGTGCATTCTGTGTCATACTCAGGGTATTGTTGAAGATTCTGAGAGATAAGGACATCCTTGTTAACTACAGAGGTACTGTTCTCATTAACAACTCCCAGCCAACTAACTATTAATTAGCTGCTGATTGCTATCCGTTGAATAGTCCAGACAATTTTCAAATGTCACAACAATCCATCTGTCCAGGACATACATGCTCAACTTCCAAATGAGACACTTGCAAGATATACTATGAAAATCCTTACACCTTTACACAGAGCCTAAAGTTGTTTAGCATGGTATTTCACAAGGTGTATTACTTCCACCACTGAGTCCTCATTCACACACTTATTTCAGCAGAAGTAGTTTCCAGTTCATGAGACAAACAGCACCACGAAAAAAACATGGGGAGGGGGGAGGTACAGAGGGATGTGTTCTAATGGGATATGGACTGGCAGTCTTGAGATGTCTCCACTTTCCCACTCGACCTGTGCTGCCTTGCTAAGATGTGATTTCTTGCACCTGGTCTTACAGAGAGTCACAGAACTTGGTGGAGGGGAAGCCATGTATTAAGGGGTGGTAGAGAGTGAGGCAGCTGCCTGATCTACATCTCAAGAAGGATCTATTTTCAGCATGCCCAAATCCTCCCTCTTCCATGGGAATGTCAGCACTGCAGAGCCTTGCCCACGCTGCACTGCTGTGCAGGACAGCCTGTATCCAGGGTCTGCTCTCATTCTGCCTCTTCTCTTTTGATTTTTCTGTGGTTTTCATTCAGCTACAGTGGATTCCAGCCCTGCAGATATGGAAACATTGGCAGAAAGTTAATGGGGGCAAGATCCATTTTCTTCCCTTTTGCTATCAAACTACTGTTGCTTCTTCCAGCAGGTCCTTCCTTTCCCAAGGACAGAGACATGTGTGGCTGTTCCAAACTTTTCTACAGAAGCACTACAGCTACGCTAGGAAATTAAACATGTCCAGGAACTTAGGCCAACTGGCATGGGTCTGCTTATGCTTATAGAAGTAAACTATTTCTGTATCGAGGATGGTGAGGCTGGATGCAGACTGTATTGGGAATGGTCCCAGAAAATGCCTTTGAATCTGCTTAGCAAATTGGTAGCTGGCACAGGTCAAAAGCTTGACAGGGAATCCACTAATATTTTATCAGTATATTGGCTTCCCATATCTGCAAATGTTCCCTGGCATAGTGCAGTACACTGGCAAAGACATAGCATGAGACAGTTTTCTCTGGTGTAATTCACCAATGTCTGTGAACTTAGAGCAGACAAGAAAGAGAATTGAGGACTTTGGATTATAGACTTCTTTGCAAGAAGCTTACAGGCCAACATGTTAGGAAATATAAATTAATCATTGGTGGGAGAAAGATCAGTTTTGTGAAAGAAGATAAAGCTGCCAGAAAGGATGAGTAGCTCAAATCCCTTCAGTATATGTTCATGAGTGGCCAAGTGACTGAACATGAGTCTTTGCAATTTTTACTTCTTAAAGAAGACGAACACTCCAGAGTAGACTGCCTACAAACTTTCTTTGATTTCACCATGGCTTTTCAACTGCAGGAAATTAAAGAAGTGCTGTCTGTATTGATAGTGTCAGTGACACAGAAGCCCTGTATATCCAGTGTTTTTCCACTATGTTCATCCATCTTTGACCTCTGTAAGCATACCAAATTACTTTCCCCTGCCTTGAAAACTTTAATCTAGTGTTTAGTCTATTTTTCTTGGTAGGAATCATTGAGATTACTTCCTGAAATCTCAGCCTGTGACCAAGGAGCAGAGATAGATAAAAAAAAAAAAAAAAAATCAGGCAAAGATTACCTAAGAACATTTCAGGGTTTTGGTTCCATATGTTTTAGTTCAATTTTTCCACTAAATTTGCCCATATTTCTATTGTCTTTGTATGTTCTTCCAGTTCAAAACACTAATGGCGATACTGATTAAGTCCCTTCTAAGTAAGTTTTTGTTGTGGACACCAAGTGCCTTTACCTAGGTCTGTAAATAGCTGGCCAGTCTCTGTGGAGAGGCTGCTAATATCTAAATCTACTCTTGGAAGACTTATACAGCACTGTGCTGATGGGTTGTAAGTTCTGGCAAACTTCTGACATACATCCAAGTTATTCATGAAACCATGCTGTTCTGGAGTCACTTCACCAATACACTTTCAAGCAAGATATGTAAATAAGCTGCATTTTTCATCCTTATTCCCTTCCTTTATACTTTTTTGTTTTGTTTAATCAAAATGTCAAATGTTGGCAAAAATTTTCAATGGTCTGTACTTCTTTCTTTTAATGAACAAGGTGTTTTACACCAGACTACTAAAATATCAAGTAAAGAATTATTCCTTTTTATATAATCTTATTCAGGTGAATGTAGAAGACAAGCAACAAATTAAAAAATAAAAATGATAATATGCTTCTTTTTGTTTTCTCAGTGTGTCAAATTTAATGTTAACAAGAGGATTCCTCTAGAATGGAAAATTAACTGTGAGATGTCACTGAGATGGAGCTGTCAGCTCTGACCTGTGAGGCCAAGATGACCAGATTTACAAGGACTAATGATGGTCCTAAACAACTACGACATTCAAATGTCTTTTTATGTTGAAAGTTTTTCTAGTAGCTTGTGATGTAATTATATGGTAGTCAAAAATACTACCAGCAATGAGATTTTTCTCTAATATGCTTAAAGTGACTACTGCCTACCTGTGCCTTTTCAATACCCCTGGTAATTTGCAGTTTACAGGGAACTGATGATGACTGAGCTTCTGACTTTGGCATCTGTGTCAACCACACAATGTTGAATAAGATAAATCTGGACTAGTGAATTTAGCTTTCTGTTCCAGCTATTTAATTATACTGATTCTTTGTTCTGACACTGAAACCATCATAATTTAAATCTCATTCCTAAGGAAGTACTCGTAGCTTAAGAGGGAGTCATAGTTTAATCGGTCTTCGAGTTCATTGGATAGTTGGAGGCTTCCTCCAAGACATGAGGCTGATTTCCTCTCAAGCTCTTAGCTAAGCTGTCTCTAAATTATTACTTGCTTTTGGAAGAAATAGAGCTTGCCATTCCTTCCAAGATGCTGGATGCATTGCAGGAGCATATTTACAGTATTGCCTGCTGAGATGGTGCAGTTTCCTTCATACAATACATCTTTGAGAACTATGGCTTTTCTTGCTACTCAGGTGGACAGAGGGTGTTGTTACCAGAAAATCATTAAGACACTTTTAGTTGCACTGTATTTTCTCTTTGAATTATAGAGTAGACATAATTCATTCAAATGCAAGACCACGTTCTTCAATACACATAGTACTGCCCCAAATGGATGCATTTGAATGAACAAAAATTAGTTGCTGTTGAGTAGGACCAGAGTTAGGCCAAGAATAAACATACTGCAGAATTCCAGTTTTATTAACGTGTCGTGCTTGGCCATCTCCATTACCTTGGATCCTGGCTCTTGTGTAGCAAAGACTGCTACAATACAAACTTTTGCTGTGCTTGTTCAACATGATGTTATTTCCCTCAGAAACTACACTTGTACATAGAAGGAGACTTGAGAGGGACAAGGAAAAGCGATTCAGTTATATGTCACCCTGGGAATGGGGGCAAAGAGCAGAGGACATTAATATCAGAAAGAAGACATAAGAAGGAATCGATTTCTCCAGCTATCCCCTGCTGAGTTTCCGTTAAGTCCTGGCAGCAGTGGGAATCAGCTACTTCTTTTCTCAGCTGTTGCTGTAACCTGAAAGGCGCCCCGAAAAGCTCACTTCAAGGTCATATTCAGAAGATAGGTCAGTGCTTCACTAGACTGTGTGGCTTCTGGAAAAGGCAGCAGGACAGTTACATTTATGAGAAGCCTTCATAGTATAGATGAGCTAAGTACATAGGCGTTTTCCTCAACTTTCCTGGTAGAGCACAGACAATTGTATTCTTCTCTCTGCAGACTGAAAATCATCTGACATTGACGTTGTGCCTGAATACACATACACATCATCAAGTTTAAATTGTTATTACTCCCTCCAAATCCATTCCACTCAATGTGTAGAAATTGTGTGAGGGTCCATAAGCCAACCAGAAGTTCTTCATCATTTTGTACTTTGTCTTATATTGTCCAAAGACAATAGAAAAAATTCAAAGAGACAATAGAAAAAAATCAATCACAGTAGGGAAAACTGTCTGCAGTTTGAATTTGGTAATACAATTCAGTAAATAAAGTAGACTTTTAAGTTATTATGAAGACTGAAAACAAATCTAAAGAATTTAAAGTATTTGAAAAGGCAGAAAAAACACTGTAACTCTATTTGTAACAATACAGGGTGTCACCTGAGTTTTGGACTGTGAAATATATTGGCAAACAGCATGTTGCTTATGTACAGAAAACTTGTAAAGAAATTAAACAGTTAAGGTCTCAACAGCCGTATATACTTAGGTATGGATATTATAGGACTATGGCATAAAACACTTAAGGATATAATATTTTCACTATGTTTTCATTATTTTTAGGAATATTGTTTCAATTATCTTCCCTGATGTTCATAACACACTACACAGCAATGTACACAATACTGTATTTTTTCCTGAAGTAAAATTAGGAATTGGGCATACTTTTCATGTACCTTTAATGCAATAGCTTCATAAAAGTACATATGGATATTTTCTGCTATATAGCTGTGGAATAGCACATTGGGTACAGTTATATCCTCCTGGAAACGCTGACCAAACCCACTTGAACTTTTACTAAAAAAAACAATTGAATGATTTGCAGCTAACGAAAATGTCATCTGAGAAGATATTAGGGAGCAAGAAAGGAATTCTTCTTTCCCATGTTCTGGCTCACATGTGAGAAGCTATCCTGGGATTGCGACCAATTCCATAGGAGGCTTTTGGTTTCCAAACTCTTTTATGATCAAACCTGTTGCTACATTGAAGCCCACCGTCCTAAAAGCACCACTGAATGACTGTCACCATCTGGAGACACCTTGACTCACCGACTGTTTTCTTTTTAAAGCAGACCTTTCCTCCTCCTACTTGGCCATGCACCTCATTCCTGCCTATTACACAGCTGGGTCCACATCCTGTGCAACACAAGAGCAAAACCCCAGAATAGTTGTACTGAGAAGACTGGCTTGTCATTGGCCACTGGAAATTCAAAGATTTTCAGTCTCTGAAGTCACACTCACCTAGACTCTCCATATAGCCCCTGGAGATCTAGGCACATCCTGAGGGCACTTTGTCCCAGACTGACAATACTACATAAGACAGGCTTGCTACATACTACTGAGGACAGGACCCTACAGAAAAAGCAGGTACTCGGAGAAGAACTCAGGGATAATGGTGGATGAAAAATTGGAATTAAGCCAGCAATGTGCACTGGCAGCCCAGAAAGCCAATCAGACTCTTGTCAATCAGACAAACTCTTGGATTTCCAGTGCAAGAAAAACATAGACCTGTTAGACCAGGTCCAGAGGAGGGTCCTGAAAGTGATTCAAGGGCTGGAACACCTCTCCTACAAGGAAAGGTTGCGAGAGTTGGTGTTGTCCAGCCTGGAGTTGAGTAAGGTTCAAGAGGACCTTCTTGTGGCCTTTCCATGCTTAATGGAGCTTATAAGAAAGGCATTTTATTAGTGTCTGTAGTGACAGGACAAGAAGCAATGGTTTTAAACTGAAAGAGGGTAGTTTTCAAAGAGACATAAGGAAACAAGATTTTATGATGAGGGTGTTGAGATACGTGAACAGGTTTCCCAGCGAAGTTACATATGGCCTACCAATGGAAGTCATGTTGGATGGGGCTTTGAGCAACCTAATCTCATGAAAGATGTATTTGCCCAACAGCAGGTGTGTTGGACTGGATGATCTTTGAAGGTCCCTTCCAATGCAAGCCATTCTATCATTCTACTTAATACTTAACCTGTTGTTGCCAGAGGATGCTGCCTTTACAGGTCAGATATTACAACTTCCTTGGGAATGGGAGGTCAGAGTGCCCTCCCCAACCTGATGGGAGAAAAACCTCAGCTCTCATATCCTGGGAGAACTCTCAGACATCCCTATTCCTCCCATGGTCTTCTTAACCCCATGTTCTGATATGCCAAGGCCCTCCTGTTCCCTCCTCGACCAGGACCAATAACCCACTGGGCTTCTGGACACCATGTGGCACCCCAGTGCCTCAGTTTGGAACAGTTATGGACTCCAGTCTGGGGGGCCAGCCACACAAAATGTGGGTGCTACAATGTCAGAGCCCTTCTGGGAGCAAGCTCTTCATGCACAGGGTAGCCCCTGATGTTGGATATTACTTTGGATCCCATGCATATTTTTTCTAACCTTGTCCCTGTGTCCCTGACCTTTTTCAATAACCAAAATGCCAATAACCAGAAGAGTGTGTTTAGATCTGACAGCATTTAAAGCAGCTCAAGTGACAGTGCCCTTTCCCTAAAACTAGATGAGTCATTCTCCAGGACTACTAGCAAATTCCCCTTTCTCAGAGTATCAGGACTGCCTATCACCTCTGATGCTCTGATACAGGCGGCACTGTGTTAGTAGCTTTTGTTGCAGGAACTGTTTGAATGTCTAAGCATGCAAGATACTAGTTTCTGGGAGTTGTGGGTAGGGAAGGGCGGAAGGCATCTCTGCTTTTTTCCCAGTTGATGAATTTGACAAGGGGAGCACGCATATGGGAGACAGGATTTAGCTGAGACTGTGGTTTGTTTACATTAGAGGAATTGGAAAGAAGTGCTGTGTATTGATAGATAAACTGAGGACTGCAACTCTCTTTACCTAGGTTGTCTTCTGGGTATATAAGCTGAGCTCTGGGATGGTGGAAGGGCTCTGGAATTCTGCAGGAGTGAAAATTTCTTCAGGAATGGAAAAAAAATTGATTGATATATAGCCTCTGTAATGACCTGTAACCACCCCTTGCTGAAAAGGGATATGAACATTCAAATGGCACAGATTTCTACAGGCCCAAATCTTTACCTCAGCAATTTGTTTTATTTATGGTACAGATCAACAGATCAGACTTGGAAAAAACAACATAAGTAAGAACTGAGGTCCTTTCCTGAATTGTCAATATGGGTACTTTCTAATGAATTAAAACTTCATCAAGAAAAGGAAGAAGCACTTGTTGCTCAGCTGCACTGACTTACGTAGCAGAAATCATAGCATGTCTTATGACATCTCCCTTAGCATGAATTCATGCACAGGTTTATAACAGTTGGAGAATCTCACACTTTTTTGCAATTTCAAGTGTACAGATGGGTACATGTGCATGAGTGTATGTATGCTCTTCGTCATACATCAGAAGTGACCTCACATCTCTCTCTGAGGCTCCAACCCAGTAGTTCAGCTAGAGCCCAGCCTCCTATTGCTGTGACAAAATCTTTGTCTCCTGGCCAGTCATCTTGCCATGAGTCTGTGATTCTCAGACACTGGCACTATCACTTTAACAAAGGACCCAGATTACTCCTCTACTTTCAGAATTTTGCCACCATAACTGCCAAATGCTTTTAGTAATACTTATTTTCCTCTTAGCGCTCTGCTTAATGTATTGCTCTCAGGCATTTCTTATAAGCTTCACACCATCACATGGGGAAGATAAATGTTGTCATCCCCATTGTACAGCTGGGATAGCCGCAGCGCAGACATACCAAGCAATCCAGCCTGGATCATACAGTGAGTCGGTGGGAAAGCCAGCAATAGAATCCATAAGTCCTGCATCCAAGTTCCCTAAGTGCCTTGACTAGTCCAGATTCCCTCCTTAACACCCCTGTCACATTATTTATAGGAGATGTATTCATATAGTCAGTAAGACATCAAAATTTTCTAATTATATCTAGTAATGTCAAATGACAATTATGCCCTTAGTTCAGTTTGCCAGACAATGCTTTACCAAAGAAGGTTTGCCAAAAATTTTTTGACCGAAGAAAGAGCAGGCATCTGTAGCATCTGCAGACTAGATCGTATAAAATGTCCCTGCAACAAGTCTGCCCTGTCTCCACGGGAAGCTTCAAGGTAAGTGCATGGGGTCCGCAGGCTCGCAGGAAGGGGATGGTGCCTTTCTGTGCCACAACATTCCTGCTGTCTCTGGTGCTCGTTTCCAAGAGGGCACTCAATTTCTCAGCTCACATTTTAAATCTGCTTTCAAGGCACCTGCACATTTTTACTCCGGATTTCTGTGCAGCAGCAAGGAGGGAGTTGCCATTTCTGTTCTACAGAACTGACCGGCTACCAGCCTGCAAGCACCCACCTGGTGTCACGAGAGGTAAGAACTGGATTTATTAATTCTATGAGGGCAGAGAAAGATCCTTTTGGGTGGGATTTCTGTATGGCTGAGTGAATGGTCACCGTTTCACCCTATATTCAAACCCACTATCATTACAGTAGATGACAGTGGGGTGCCCAAGGCTGGTAAGGTTTTCAATTAAATCATTGAATCATAGAACAGCGCAGATTGGAAGTGACCTCAAAAGACCATCTGGTCCAATCTTCAAGTGGCTGTGTGTGAAGTTTCTGATCACTGATGGAAGAGCAGAAAACCCTGAAGGGGAAATTTTTCACTTTTGTTTCACTGACCTGACAGTGATCAAGGTGTGCTGGCTTCCCATCTTTGCTCTCACAGCAGTAGAGCTGGACTAAAATGAGCACAGTAGGAAAAAGCACAAAATTCAACATTTTATCTCAGACCATGTGAATTAACATATTATTTTGTCCAAAATTTGCCTTGAAATCACTAAAGAAGTAAGAGGTGAAAAAGCTGCAATATGAGTAATCACATTCTACTTGTCATTGCTGTAAAACCCAGCACTGCCGTTTGTTCCCCTTGCTGCTCTGCCTGTTCTCTGCCTCACAAAAAATGGAAGATACAGCCCTGCTCTTCTGTAAGCCACCACCTGTTCCTACAGAGACAAATAAAAAATTATCATGCTACTGTCTCAATTTAGTGCAAATATAACACAACATTAAAGGCTATGTAAATATTAAGTACCTATCTGTATACAGGATGGAAATATAGAAATGTTTTCCTAAGGTACCCACTGGGGGAAAAAAAAGAAAAAAGTAATTTTTCAGAGAAATTAATACTGGCTTTAAAATTCCATATTTTTTAAATTCCTGAGTTGAGCTCCAAATGTTTGTGTTTAACTTTGTTTTCCCCTAAAAGTATATTAATTTTAGAAAAGCAAAAAAATATAATAGAAATGGAGCTATGTCAGTGTGTCCTGGAACACCATTACTCCTCTCTTGACAGGCATTGTAACCATTTATGCTTGGATTCAAGAAATCACTCAAATTAGCAAATATTGTATCATTAATATTATGATACAAATGTTTTAGAGACTGAAACTGAGCCATTAAGACCTTGAGTTGTCTGTATGACACTCAAGATGGTGGTATATGAGTGTTCCAATCTTTCTGAATTAGTATTACTTGGGCAGAAACTGTATTATAATTCTTACCAGTGAATTTTAAAAGAGTCACCAAGCAGCTGAAAGGAAATTTTGAAGTTCTTATCTCCATAGTACAGTGCCTAAATATTTGACTACTAAGTGACTGTGGACTACTTCAAATGCAATTTCAGTGCAGTGGACCCCAAGTCAAAATATAATTTTCACATTGTCCATAAATGTTGAGTCAAACCAATGTAAAAATATACAAATACTTTCAAAAAAGCAAAGCTATGATTAATATTAATATATTATCTTTCTTTTCACATATTTTCTTCAACTAAAAAGTGCATACTTTTTTACACATTTGAGCAACATATCTGCTCTTCCACAGTGTTCTCTGCTGACAAGTTCCTCCATAAACTGCAGCCATGTCGTCAGACTCCGAGATGGCCGTCTTTGGGGAGGCAGCTCCTTACCTCCGAAAGTCAGAAAAGGAGAGAATCGAGGCCCAGAACAAGCCTTTTGATGCCAAGTCATCTGTCTTCGTGGTGCATCCTAAAGAATCCTTCGTGAAAGGAACCATCCAGAGCAGAGAAACAGGGAAGGTCACTGTCAAGACGGAAGGTGGAGAAGTGAGTAAGAAACAATGCTGAAGGCCACCATTTGGTTCCCATTCTGGGCTCTAAGCTGACAGTCATGCATCTCTCTCTCTTTCTTCTTACAGACCCTGACTGTGAAGGATGATCAAATCTTCTCCATGAACCCTCCCAAGTACGATAAAATCGAGGACATGGCCATGATGACCCACCTCCACGAACCCGCTGTGCTGTACAACCTCAAAGAGCGTTATGCAGCCTGGATGATCTACGTAAGTACCAGCAGCACTCTTCCCTTGGCTAGCTGGGAGGAACTGCTTTGGAAGTGGCTGAGTGGAAGCCAACGTGCTGTCTCCCTTCCTCACAGACCTACTCGGGTCTCTTCTGCGTCACTGTCAACCCCTACAAGTGGCTGCCGGTGTACAACCCGGAGGTGGTGTTGGCCTACCGAGGCAAGAAGCGCCAGGAGGCCCCTCCACACATCTTCTCC
>KZ507384.1:31324-44104 GCA_002844005.1 Limosa lapponica baueri
TTTTTTTTTTTTATTTCCTCCTTCAGAAGAAGAATAGGGGGAACTATAAAGCTGTTACTGGATAAAAGGGCAGAACTACTGAAGTCTGGCTTCCTCTTGACTTCTTTGTTGTGTGTACTCGTCCCTAAGATAATAGCCCAGCTCTTTCACCACCATTGCCCCAGTTCACACCCGGATCCCCTCAGCATACCACCATGTGCCAACATCCTTTCTGTCCTTTTTCCTCCCGACACCTAGCCAACCTGTTTAATTTCTACCACATGGCCTATAAACTTTCCCACTGTCACTCATCTCCTTTCACTTTCCTTAATTATACCCTATGGCTGCCTTGGATTTACACATGTGTCGATTTGCTTTTCAGCAAGCAAAGCAGAACAGATAACTGTTGAGCTCATGCTGGTGACGCTGGGTCTTTTTCATTTATCTTGCTGCCAATTTGAGGGAAATTTTTAGAAATTTGATATGTTTGAGATTTCTGTCTTTCTGACAAACGAGGTCGACATTTGGCGTTGAGATCAAAAGCTGTATTTCTTGAATAAAAGGCAAAATTTCAATCTAATTTTCTCAGAAGATGTTAAAAGTATTAACAAAGTAAGCAAAAAATATACAGATAATAAAAAGTAAGGAGTAGTTCAGCTATCTTGATTTAGATTAAAATTATTTTTACTAATATAGTTTAAGTACTACTTGTAGCTTATTACCCTTTTATTATGCTAAATGTTTACGTGCTAAGAATCTAAGCACTTTGATGTAAACAAGTAAAGGAGAGAGCAGTTCTGTCTGCTTTGAGAGCAGTGGCAAATCTGTAGTCTTCAGCACTGCCATCATTTATTTAACTCTTAGGTATTAGTGGTATAAGTGTTTCTAGTTAAAAACTTAAAAATATTTTATACTGGGGACCTGTTCTGGTAGCAGTAAATGTATCTGGAAGAGCATTGAGCTGAGCTTGCTCTACGTTCAGGAGCATGTTTTTTTCTACAGGTGTAGTGATGCAATGATCTTTTAGCCAAATGGTTTAAAATACCTTAATGTCTGGAGTGCAGTTAAATCATCCACATAAAGTACGATGAGAAACTAATGCGTATCTCATTGATGTTAATTCATGAGACGGAAGCTAAGTTTAAATTCAGTCAGGTGAAGTTAAACTGGTCAAGTAACTACAGCTGATGAATGTCTAGTAGTCTTAAGATGTTTGTCAAGCATACTTTCATCAGAATCCTTTAGATAGTCATCCTAAAGCTTATTTAAGGGCTGATTTGGGGAATATATTTTATCCTCTGGTGGCTAGTGTTGTACAGTGGGAAGTTTCCAATGTAATCAATTAGTATTCATCTAAATTCAACATAGGTGAAAACTATACTCTTTAACAGTATTCTGAAACAAAGTGGGTCTGATCTTTTGTGTCTGTGTGGGCTTGTAACATTTGGGTAGTTTTCTGCAGAAAGACTGAATTTGATTATAATGCCAGCTTTTAGGAACAGAGAGTAATATGAGTTGAGAACCCTACCCATTATAAATACATGCATGTGAGAGCATCTGCTTGAGTTAGAGGTTTCTCAAAAAGAAAATGGAACTAAACACTCTCTCCTAGTACTCTATCTATAAAGACTACTTGGCGGGGTTCTACCGTACTTAGAGTGACGTATAACCATACTGAGCTGAGACACAACCCATACTGAGTTTTCATATGTTTGGTTCTAACTAGTTCTGATAATGCTTCTAGAATAACCATAATGACCTTGGAGAAAACTGGTGTGTTATAAAAGTGCCACTGTTGTTATGAACTGATGCAGGTCGCTCAGAGATAGCAACGTGGGTAGAGATTGTAAGAGGATCTGTCAGGGTCAGATGCGAGCCCCAAAGAAATTCTTCATGCACTGTGGACAGTTTTCAGGAGTATCCAAGTTTTAATTTCTAGAGTTCTGGCAGTCTGGTTCCTCTGACTGGCAGCGATTGGTAAACTCCTAACTTCTTGCTTTTAAAGTAATCCAGTGGTTTTGGAATTCTCAGCAAGGATTGAGTGAAGTCTTTAGTGTGAACCTACCAATGCCTTTAAGATGTTTTCCCAGCTTAGCATGCTAATTATAAAGGATTTTAGATAAAACACATACGACCTTGCTGTGTTTCTTTGTTTCCTACCTTTGCAATTGTTGTAGCGATGGAATGTTTCGATACCCACTGGTTATTGATCTGTCTCACTTTTACATCATTCCTTCTGTTGCTGTTCGTGGGGAATTATGGTAAGAACTGGTGGTTCAGACAAGGTTTAATGCTTTTAATGTCAAATTGTGTAAGCAAAGGTTTAATTTGGGGGATAAGTTATTTACACTGTGTAAGTGTATGTTTATATACTCATTGCATTCTCACTCATTGCAGTACACTGCTTTTAAAGGCCCGGTTTTTAGTGATGAATACATGCAGTTGAGAATGTTTTGCTTGTATGTGCAAATGCCTGTGCATACTGTATTTTCATAGGTGTGTATAACATTCAACTATGGAGGAATGTCCTATTTGTGCAGGAAAGTGTTTGTTTTAGCAAAATTCAGGTCAAAGAGTTCTGCTCAAAGCAGCCTTTGCTATGCATCTCACTAAATAAAGCATATGTAATGGCTTTAAAATTTGCATTTAAATGCACGCGTTTGATGAATAAAAGGAATGGGATAGATGGAACAGATTATTGGATTTTAAGCTCTATTTTAGTTCTTTGTGTAACCAAAGTATGGTTCTGTATGTCTGGTGAAGTCTTTTCTTGTAACTCTTAGACAGAGTGTTCTATTAGGTGAAAATTTGTTGTTCAGCTATGTTCACGTAGGTGCTTTCTCAGAATTTCTATGAGGTAGGTAGAACGAACAAGTACTTCAAAATCTGTAAACAAAGAAACTTGGTAGTTCTGTCTCAGCATCTCAAATGAGTTATTAAGGAACAGCAGTAAAGGAAAGCAGAAATCTGCCCTTCAGCTGGTGTGCTAGAGCTGGTATTGTCAATTACTTTCCTAGAACAATACGTTTCTATTCCTAGAAAGTGCATATAAGCTTACATATTACATAAACACGCTTATTTAAAGGGCACTTTTTCAGTAAGTACTGCTTTTGGATAGATTTTTAAATCAAGCAGGACATGAGCCAAAACTGGGTATTCCGCAACTTCCTTCTAAATAGCCTGTGTGTTTAGACTCCATTTCTTCTGTTTGTGACTAAGAGCCTCAGACACCCTGAGGAAAGAAGGTCCTCCTTGTTTAGCAAGAAAAAGCAGTCTGGAACAGGGTTTTCAGACTTTTATTACAGCTGTGGAATAAAGATGAGAAATCAGTGTTCCAAGTAAGTGCTTTTACAGTCATGGCAGAGTAGACTCTGTAATGCATTATGTGCTAAAAGAGGAAGAAATGTCAGGGAAAGCTAATAAGGTTAAGCGTATTTCTCTTTTGGCTTTTCAGCAGAGAATCTTACTTCCTGTGCTGCATTATACTGATCAGCTCTAGTATGCGCAGAACAATGCAGAACGTCAACTTAGATTTTTTTTTTTTCTATTTTTCCCCTTTATTGTTTATGCATTGGAATTTTTTGTTCCAGTGTTCTTATAGACCACTGCAGGCTACATGTCTTCGTTAGGATTGAGTGTGCTATTGTGATTTGCATGGATGAAGAAAATCTAACTGAATTTTGCATTTTTATTGAAAACGTGAAAAAAAAATCATTATGTTATTGTCCTCTGGGAAATAAGCTGCAGCATTCGAATAGTGCATAGAATAACATCTAAGATTGCAAGTCTGTGTGTGGGAGGAATGGCATAGCTATGCTTTAGAAAAATGACTTAATTTGAGAGTATTTTGTATTGCTTTTTTAATATTTGAACTACCACATTGCTATTTGCTTTTGGCTAAGGATACTAGCTATAAAAATGAAGATTTTTACCAGTTGATCATAATACGCATTTAACTATCTAGTTTCCCAGTCTCTGTGCTATTTTAATCCCCTGTGTATTTGCACTGGCCAATACATTTTTGTGTTGTAAAGAAAAATATATCTGCTGATGCTTTCTATGGCTTTATGCCACAAAAGGATATTTACTCCTTTTATTTAATGCAGGAAGACAAGTAGTCTTTCGCTTTTCACTCGTAGAATTCTGAAGCTTCTTTAGTTGCTGTTATGAAGAAGTCTTACTGGTTTTGTCTCAAATAAACCATTAAATGCTGTCTGATGTTTGAGAGGAAGAATATTGTGAGATTGAAAACTGTAGATTTACTAAAAATAATATAATCAAGGATGTGAAAGGAAGGATTAAGTGACTTAAACCCCCACATTTTTTAAATATTCAGAAATAATATTTTTCAGAGTGTTGACCACTTTGTTACCATTATAGAGTTTTGTGGCTGACTTCTGGTTTTAATATATTTTTACAGAATAGCCAGTTTTAGGGAGATGTGAAAATTAGAACCCTTAAAGTTGTTCCCTAAATGCAGGGTATTTTAAAATGTATTTTGGTGATTTCTAATGCTTTATTTTTTGATAGATTTAAAATTTGAAGGGTAGTAGCTTGTGTCTGATTTGTGTGTGTGAGTGTCTTACTGCTATTTAACCAGAATTAAAATGATGGCCTTAAAAAATGTAAAAATCAGTGCAGTCTCTATTGAAAAGCAACATGGTCCCAGAATTACAGACTTGTTGAGGTTGGAAGGGACCTCTGGAGGTCACCTGGCCCACCCCCCCTGCTCAGCAGGACCACCTAAAGCCAGTTGCCCAGCACTCTCTCTGATGCTTGTTTCTTGTTTTTGTGTATTATTTATTTGTTTTGATCCTTAAAAAGAACAGTGGAGGTGCTTCTCTGGGTTTGATGCGTTCACCCTCTACCATTTGTCTTTGCTTGTCTTCACTTGCCAACTTTTCCTTTTTGCCTCTTTGAAAGAGGCCTTCTAAAGCCATCCTATGTAAAAGTTTTTTTCTCTCCTTTTAATTGCAGAGTGCCTATAATGTAATTTTCTTTCTCAAGTTAAGGGGAAAGACCCTATTATGTGTTTGGAGCTCACTGGTGTGGTTCTTCTATGTTGTTCACTTCATACGCAGTAACGTATGAACTGTTTTGAAGAAATCCCTTCTGTGAGATTGTTGCCTGCATGAGCCTGTGTGATGGGAGATCCTCTTAGTTTCAGATTAATACATGTTGCTTCAGTCACCTGGGGAATGTTACTTCATTTCTGACTCCTTTTTTTTTTTTTTTTTTCTTCCAAATATGTTGTTACTTTACTCTGTTTATGTCTTACTGTTGTAAATTGCAACTGTCCTGTCCAGTCTTTTCCATTGATCTTGGAGTTGAAACCGAGCCATGTGTTTTAGTTGATCTCCTAAAGAAATGCAACTTAAACAGTCGTACTATCTGAGAATCCTGGTAACCTTTGGACCTCTTTGCCGATTTCAAACAGGATTGAGACATAGTGGTTTCAAGTTGCTGTATAGTTTATGAAAATGGGTGGCCCGTTTAAAGGCAAGTGACCATTAAATCTCTTGAACAGGAAAGACTGAAGCATGACCTCAACTGTATTAAACAGCAGCAAACTGGGGCTAGGGGAGGGAGGTGTTACAAGTGCTCTAGAGAAAGAAAAAAGCTAATATTAGTGTTTACCTTGTATTTGATATCAGAAATCCAATCAGAAAGCAAAATCCTGAAAAGTGAGGCTTTATGCTTCCTCTTCAGTTTGTTCCTTCTTTTTTTTGGTGCTAAGAGTTAGTAAAGTAATTCTTTCATTGTCTGTTTTTATGCAAGATTTAGCAACAGCTAAGAAAAATGTTTAATGGTAAATTTTCTTTCTGGTAGGCATGTGCAGTGTTCAGAATTAAGGAACTCGCAATATGAAGCTTCAGAGCAGTTTGCATTTTCTTTCTAGTGACATTGAGGGGAATGTGCTATCATGGATGCTGGCGATAAAGTGATTGGACTGTCAGCTTTGTTCTCTTGCTGTTGCTCTTACTTTCAGGAATTTGAATTTTGTCATAAAACTTTAATTTTCAGGAACGCTCCCAGCATTAACTCTATTGTGCACAGAACCTCTCAGCAGTGTGGGGGCAGTGCTAATGCCATGAGGTGTGGCTACAAACACCCACTCACTATTTTAGTTTTGCATAGACAAAGAGTATCTCCGGTTTTGTTTTCCAGGATATGTGCTGATGAATTAAGGAGAGGAGATGATTATCTGTTGATGGAGTCTAATAAAATACGTTCCAGTTAAAATGGCAGCAGTCAGGATGTAGTACTTGAGGAGGTGGGAGAATCATGATAACTGTTCTTGGAAGTTGTGAAATTGGGGCCAATCTAGAGTCACTTTTGAGTCCATACACTGCTGTAAAGTTCCTGTAACCTTGACAATTAGCACAATTTGCAGTTTTTTTAAATGTGTTGATGTTGGTGTTATTTAGCTTTTTATGTAGGTTACCAGAACGTTATTAACTTTAATTGTTATAGGAAGTTCAGGGTTAAACGCACAAATAACTGAGTGAATGCTGCAGTGTAATTTAAGGTGGGATAAAGTGAAACAAAAATGGGTGAACCAATTCTGGTAGCTGATTAATGCCAAAATGGGAAGATGTGACTCTTCTTCCCTGTTCCTGCTCGTGTGAGATGTCCTGCCCTCTGTATCAGGTTGGTTCTTGTGCCATACCCTCTGCTGTGTTAAGTAAGAAGCCAGCTCACTGATAAGCAGAAAGCTCTCTGGTTTTGAGGTTTTATGTGTGCTGGGGTGTTGGTGTTTGTGTCATTGTATGTGTCCCGTTCCCCTCCTTGGTTTAGTTTTCTGTCAGGTTTATGAGTTGAATTGGTTTTCTAGAGCAGTCCAATGGGCCTCAGAAACGGCTTAAAGTAGGGAGCAGGAGCTCAGACCCCAGCATGACAGAGAGGGAGAGAGAATGGAGTGCAGCGTTGCCCTTTGATTGGTTATAAATTGTTAGATTGATTCAGGCTGACTCATGCAACTTCACCCTACCTGAACCCAAGGCAGTTGAGCAAGATTGTGACAAATTCCTGGATTTTTGAATAGTTTTTGATAGAGATTTTTATTTAGTATTTATCTTCCTTAACTTTAACAGGGTAGGATCCTGCTAGGCTTTAGTTTATTTTTGGCTTATTCACAGTTTGACTGTAGCTTGCATGTAAGTAACACTATGCATCTGCAAATGTTCAAATGCTTAATAAGCAATTAAGCTTCACTAAACCCAGTATAGATAATATATTTATTGTGACCTGATCTTGCCAGTGCTTCTTTTTGCCTTAGTATATTGCCTTTTATAATCTCATCACCTAATTAATTCCTATAGTAAGAAACAAGGGGGGAAAAAAGGGACTATGTTGCTACAGGAGAAGTGAGACACACAAACTTCAATAGCATCTCTGAAAATGTTCCGTTTCCTAGAAATAACTTTTGAGTAAAATGACATATATTTTTAAGGAGACTAAATTTTTTTTAGGTTATACCTTGTGCAAAGCTACTGGAGCTTGTTTCTGAAGTTAAGGAAGTTTGGCTTCCTTTCTGAAACCTTTGATATTTGAGAGTGGGTATTTATTGCTCCCCTGAGATAAAATCTTTAGAAAGATTGAAGGGGGATAGGAAGAAAACCATGGCAACTTTTTTAACTTTGCATATTCATTATCTGACCAGTAAGTAGCTTGGAGTGAGGAATCACTTCGACAGTATTGCATAGTTATTCTTGTTCATTACCCTTTCTTTAAAATGAGAATATTTTGGGGGGAGAAATATTTAAAGTTTGTGGTTTAAGTTGATTTTTTCAGCTGAAGAGAAAACAAAAAGGATGGTGCAGGCTTTTAAGTCTTAATAAAAGCAATCTCAGGATTTATCTGGTCAGGAAGGGCTTGTGATGTGTTATTAGAAATAACAAATTATTTTTATTTTTATTTATTTATGTTTTCTTCCCCCCAGGTGATTCATGGCAGGGGACGTGGAAGGGTTTAGCTCCTCCATCCATGACACCAGTGTCTCTGCTGGATTCAGAGCACTGTATGAGGAGGGATTGCTTCTTGATGTCACACTTGTCATTGAAGACCACCAATTTCAGGCCCATAAAGCACTGCTTGCCACCCAGAGTGATTACTTCAGGATTATGTTCACAGCTGATATGCGAGAACGAGATCAGGACAAAATCCATTTGAAAGGTCTGACAGCTACAGGCTTCAGTCATGTCCTCCAATTCATGTACTATGGAACTATTGAACTGAGTATGAACACTGTTCATGAAATCCTTCAGGCTGCCATGTATGTCCAGCTTATAGAGGTGGTAAAATTTTGCTGCTCTTTTCTCTTAGCTAAAATCTGCTTAGAAAACTGTGCAGAAATCATGAGACTCCTGGATGATTTTGGTGTAAACATCGAAGGAGTCAGGGAAAAATTGGACTCCTTTCTACTAGAGAATTTTGTGCCACTCATGTCCAGACCTGACTTCCTTTCATATCTGAGCTTTGAGAAGCTCATGTCTTACTTGGATAATGATCATCTGAGCAGGTTTCCAGAGATAGAGCTGTATGAAGCTGTTCAGGCCTGGCTACGCCATGATAGAAGACGCTGGAGGCATACGGACACCATCATTCAGAACATCAGGTTTTGTTTGATGACACCATCCAGTGTTTTTGAGAAGGTTGGTGCATTTGAAAACCAATAGACAGGATTCATCATTTAGCTAGGGCAGCATGTCATTAAATAGGTAAGATTCCCAAACCTGTTAGGAGGAACAAAAAGGTAGCATTTATTTTTCTAATAAATCCATAAAAACCAAACATCTAAAAGTATTGCCATCTGATTATTAGACAATAGTATCTATGGTGACCGGAGAACAGGTAGGTTTACAATACATCTTTCTAAGTGACTTCATATGGAAAGGACATTTTAAAACAAGGTCACTTGTATCGTTTTATTTCAATCATTCTTCCTGTTTTCCACAAGTTGCTTCTTGCTTTCCAGAGATTTTAGAGGTGCATACAGCATGTAGGGCCTATGTCATGATAATTGTTATTGATATAATTGAAACATAGTGACTGTAGATTTTATGTCTTTTAAGTACAGATTTTTTCTTTTATTTACAAGTGAAAACTAGCATCTGCTGTTAAATCTGCACGGTGGTTTTTTTGTTGTTGTATCTTTAGTTCTTGTGCTGTTACACAGCAGTTGGAAGTAAGCCCTGATCCTGCAAAGTTACACATAACATTTCGTTCTACACAAGGCACATAGTACTATCAAAAGTTATTGACAATGTGAAATGTAATGATTTACTTTAAATATCAGAGGAATCTTTGTAACAGGTGGTCTAAAATTCAACTGATCTTTGTATGTATTAAGAGGTTAAAAGAGAACGTGCTTTTTCTACTGTTCTGTTGAAGAATAGACAAAAAATGTTGTTTTCTAGTTCCTGGGAACCTCTGAGTATTTGTCAACAGTAGAGAATTACAAAACTTTGTAAGCAGCACTCTCTCAGGCTATTAACAGTAGGGTATTTAGGTTAGGAACTACTTAAACTATGCTGTTTTGCTTTAACAATGTTAATTTTGTGTGATAAGATACAACTTTAACTTGTGTATTTTTCACCTGTCAGTGAATTAATGGGATTAAAGACCCTGTGTTTTTGTTGGGCTTCTTACAGATAAATTTCCTTTGTATTTTTACTTCAGTATCTAGTGAATATATACAGGTAAATTTGTTTTGTTCTTGGTGGTTTTAAGGCTACTGCATCATTTAAGCAGTAATGCTTACACTTATCTGTATTTTAAATTATAAAAGCTGTTAATTACTTCAGAGACTAGTGAGTTCTTATATTTTGGAATTTTTTTGTGTGTGTGAATTGAGTAGAGGGCATAATAATACATAAAATATATTTATGATCCTATATTAGCCTATAGACATAAACAAAATAAATACCTAGACATATTTTAGAACAATAATGTAATGTTTATATTGGGTTAAAACATTTCCAGCTAGTAAGAGCTGAACTCTGCAAGATGCTGCGGAGTGTCTTGTTTTTAATAATGCTTTTGTTTTATTGTTGCATCATTTAAGCCTGTCATTAGAAAAACAGGATTCACAGAGTATTCTTAAGGTCAATCTAATAGGGTAAGATTCGTCTGAAAGACTCTGCTTCAGCTCTTTGAGGTTTTGGGATAGAAGTTCAAGCATCAAGGTGTCTTCAGTTAAATTTCTTTAAGTGAAAAGTATATGTTGGTCTTCAGCATTATACTTAGGTATAACTTCTGGAGCTGGGTTTGTTATCAGTCAGTGGCATAAGTCCACTGCATACAGTGCTTCTCATGTTTTATCTTGACAGCTACCAAATGGCCAGATAGGTACAACTTAAGGAGAGAAGTAATTTTCAGCCTCCCATTTTATATACCCACATGTAAAAGCTTTATCTGTGAATACCCTTTCCATTAATTGTATTTGGGAGCAGAGAGAAGCCGGTGCAGGTTTTGGAGTGGGACAATTCAGCAGAGGGAAGCACAGCTAAATAAGTCTGTCGTTTGTTGCTGCAGCTAGGAATGTATTTGTGGTTTGCCCTGGCTAGAAAGTGTTGAGTAATCCAGCATGACAAGTGACAAAGGGTAACTCCAGTTGGAGCTAACATCAAAATATAGACCACGCTGCCTTTTTTTTTTTTTTTTTTTAAATAAAAGAGTCTGTTAACTGTTCTAGAAGTAACCTGATGACAACTCTCTTCTGTGTGTAGAAGAAGGAAAATATTGGAAAAACCACTTGTTTTGGAGATCCACAAACAGAATTCATCCTTTTTCTGAAGCCAGCATATACAATACGCCTGCATGAATGTACCAATCTGAGGTTGATTCTTATGGATCAGCGAGCTCTGTATTCGCTGTACGCTGGCTGGCTTGTCATACGTACTCTTATGTAATCTTGCTAATATGCATTTCTAAGATGCCTGTCATTGTAGTATATAAATAACTTATATAACTTAACGTTGCAAGTCACAGTAAGGATACTTTTGGCCTCTTAAGCCATTCTATTTCTTACATCATTTTTTGAAAGAGATTTAGATTTTGAGTGGGATGGCTTGTCCTTTTCCAAAGGAATTGATGAGTGACTCTAGATTTATACCTTGAGGCTGATGTGCATTTGGAGTGAAGGTTTAGCCTGTTTGCTTACTCTAAGCTGTCCTGGAAGAACTGCTTCTGAAGTATGAATAGATACTCCTTTTGTTCCTCAGCCCTTAAAATAGATGTAGATGTGTCAGGGAAAATGGAAAGATAAATGAAGTAAGGTTTTGGGGAACAGTTAGAAAATAAAGGAAAAGTACATGGGGAGAAGCACAAGTTCCATTATCCATGTTATGCTTTTCTTTACTTGAAATACCCCTGGCTCTCTAAGTATTGAGGAAAATTGGAGTTAAAAGTTAGAGGGTATTTCTCCTAGATCATTGAGTTCATATCTGTGTTATTGGAGGCAACGATGTCATGATTTCCCTTCATACACTGTTTAAGCTTGGTTTACTTTCTGTGTACTACTCAGAATGAAATGTTGTTTCAAAACCTCTGTCCTTAAAATCAAAAGTGGTTGTTTTTTGATGTCCAGTCTGTAGGGTTTGCTATGACTAGCCCATGCTGATTTATAAATTCCCAGCTTAAAGCAGAAGCTTACTAATCACTAGGTGAATCAGCTTATGCTTTAAAGTAGGATGAATAGCACATTATCTTTGAGTATGTGCTTTCCTGTGCCTAGAAAATAGTATCTTTTGAGAAGGTGTCATTGTAATTTTATGTCATTGTGACTTTACCTTTGATAAATGTGTTGAATTTCTCTTTTTTTCTCTCATTTACCTCCATGTTTAGTAATTCGTATGTATCTACTTCTACAACTTCGTATGCTGAAGCTTATAAGAAGTGTCTAGTGGATGAGGTTAGTGGGCCCTCTTACCTTAAATAGGTGCTGCTCTTGATATTTTTATGTCTAAAGGTTATTGCTGACTAGGATGGATTTGCTAGTGTATTTATTATGTGCTGAGCATCTCAGTCCTGGCATATAGATTCTTGGTTCCAGTTCAATTTGAGAGATTAGATTTGAGTTAGATTCCAGCTTGATCGTGATAATTTCTCTTGCCAGTTTATAAAAAGGAAGAGTGAAATGCTCAATTTGAGGGCATTGTCCTTGCTGCACAGAGGCTATGTCGTCTTGTCTTTCTGTGGTTAGGCTGAAAAACAGTAAGTGATTGGTAGCGCTTGCAGAATAGCCCTTCAAAGCCCCATACTGGTACTGACCAGTATTCGTACTGCCCACGGGATGTAACTAAGTAATGACCCAAGCTTGAAAAAGGGAAAGTTAAGTACAACAGCTTCTGCAGTGCTATGTATGCTACTGTTTGGTTGCAAAGTAATTTTGGTTGCTGCTGTTTTAGAGACACCTGTGGCTTTTTCTATTTGACTGAATTTTGATTTCGAGTAAGTGTCTTAACACTTTGATAATGTTTGTTGACAGGCCCTAGATGAAGAGATGATAAACATAAGATAGGATACATCTGGTCTTTTATGGGGATCACTTTTCAAATTAAAAACTAATGGCTTACATTTTTGGCTTTACTTTTTCATAGAATATAGATAGAAATTTCTGAAACTTGCATAGCTACTGCAGCTAGAAAAACATGCATTGCAATAGAGCAGAAAAATAGGCAATTCTTAATAGCTGCATTACTTTGGAAAGCCGGTGGTTTTCACTGAGTGTTTAACTGATTCAAAATGAAGAGAAGAAAACACATTCAAGCTCCAATTTACTATGGCAGGAGGGATGGT
>KZ507384.1:70627-81685 GCA_002844005.1 Limosa lapponica baueri
GTGTACCACTGACTCGCCATTCTCCTACCTTCTGAGCATCTTAATATATCATTTATTAACATATAGGGGTACACAAACATTGTCTACATGGATGTGCCATTTTGTTTGAATTTAATGACTTACAGCTCTTCCTATAATGTTTCTAGGTAATTCGGCTGGGGGCCACCCCTGTTAGCCTGAGCTTGCTCTCTATCCAGGTTTATGCATCCTCATCAGAGAAGGAGACTTCCAAAAAGGAGTTGCTGAAAATTGAGGAGGTAAGTATGGTTAGAGCCCTAGTGTTCTTCTATCTATATGGAAGTATCTACAAAATTCTGAAAGTCACTATATTTTGATGCGTGAAAACGCAGAGATCTGTATATCTCTTCCCACGTTGTATTCTTGCCTTTAAACTTGCTTCTCTGTTTTCAGTAGTAGAGATGTTAACACGGTTTTCCTTCTTTTACCTGAGGGTTGCATTTGATGCCCTCCACTTAACAGCATCAGACTTGCTTGTGTGCAAGATCTTTTTCCTACATTAAAGCCTTCTCTTTCGCATTCAGAAATTACCTTTTCATGTTTATAGATTTACTTGTGGTTGTGTTTCAAATCCCCAGAAATATTTTCCCTGCTTTTTATCCAGGTAATGCCATGTATTTTTTTTTAACAAGTACTGTTGGCAAATTCTATTAAAATTTCATTTATGTTTTCCAGTAAAACAGCAAATCAAAACTTTTTATTTCTTAAAAATATTCTCTTTTTTTACAGGCAAAATTCTTGTCTGGCAATGCTTTGAATCTGATATATTAGCCTGCAGAATTTTATCAGTTTTCCTTTCTTTACAGCATTCAGACCTAAGCAACAACAAATACAAGAAGTAGTGATAATAAAAACCTGTAACTTTATTGTTTCTCTAAGATGTTACAGATGTCTTGGTAATGTCACAAGTAGAGCTTCAAAGCTCCCTGTCAAACTGCAGACTCGCCAGTATTGTCACAAAGGCTTTTAACAGTCTCCAACATTAAAAGAAAAAAGTAAATTGTAGTTCATGACTAAATACAGCTTCATATCCATGACAGTTTGTAGGTGTTCAAAAATTTTAAGTACTTCAACCCCAGTGAAAGTGTTGCTACATGAGCAGTGAAACTAAATGAAACTTACTTTTGTGTACGCTTAGATCTTTTGGATGTTGTCTGCACGGGCAGTTCACCGGCATGATACGTGAGGATCAATAGTTGAAGCAGTCTCCTGGCTTCACCCCAGTGAAGTCACCTTAGCTTGGGCTGTGGCGTGCCCTACACTGCTGCTGGCATGAGTCAGTAATGAGGCAGCAGTCTGAAGTTACATACGTGCTGAGTAATTGGCTTGCCCGTCAGCTCCAGCCAAGCGGAATGTGCAAGCCGTGGAGTTTTGGCTGCCTTTCTTACCATTCACAGTGTATGTTAGTTTGGATCTCTACTGTCAGCTGTCCAGTTTCATACAGCGTAGGAGAGTTTCCTTATCTCTGAGTCTTTTGTCCTTGTGCCAGACATGGCTGTTAGGTTGCCTAACAGGATCAAAATTAAACCGATTTTGACTGGGATTGCCAGAGATGACTGGATTTCCTAGGGACATGAGACTTAAAGTGTTTGCCTTTCAAAGTATTATGGGAAATCCAGCTGTGCAAGTTATAGAATAACTTGACAAATTCTGTCATTATATATACTGTTATGGTTAGCGGGGTTTTTTTTTATTATGATAGAAATACAGTTGTTTTCCAACTTATCTTGAAAATTGGGCTAGCTACACTTTGACTCAAGGATACATGTAAATGTCACTTTATAGTAAACTACTAAAAGTAGTATAAAGTGATATAAAATATAAGGTCTTTATACTAAACATCAGTGTAGTGCATAAACTGCTAGGTTTTGTTTTGGTCTAAACTGCTGTTTGTCTTCAACAATATCGACTTTGCTCATCTCTTTTTTTTCTTTATGGAATACAATTTTAAATATATTTAGGTAATTGTAATAAATATGTTGTGATGCTAAACCCTAAATACAGTGGTTTAATATTTATTATGTGAAGATGCCCATTGCTCTTCAGGTGGTTGTTACAGTTCCTATTTGCTCAGCCCCATGGCACTATTAATGCTGTCAGTTGCTGGTGTGGTTAATGATGGCAGCATTGGTATGTCATAATCTTTTCCTGCACAGTAACAAACAGACAAATTTGTATCGGTTATTACCTTTGTTAGAAGCTACTTAGACTCTTTAATGATGGTTTGTACAAATATAGAAAATGATCGATTGTGATTTCCGAGTTCTAGTACATTTAGTATGTTAACTGGGAACCAGAAGTGCTGATGAAGACCAGAAACATTTTTCACAATTATATTTTGTGTTCTTATTAAACTAGTTTAATATTAATTTATAACCTGTGACTTGGATCATATAGCAGCTATGGATGAATTGCATAGCAATTAGAAGTCATCTTCATCATAGTATATAATTAAACTTTGCTAATAATGGTTGTCTCACAACTGTGCATGAATTTTTATTGTGCGCTGTTTATGTAGTAAGCACAGTGTTAAGTGTTCTCTGGTTAGACTGTTCGTGCCCTGAAGACCTACTTACAGAATTACACCTTTGTTTTTAACCTCTTGTTTGCTAATATTTACAGCTGTCGCTCTACTCCTCTCCAGTTCGTGAGACTAAATATGTGGAGGATCCACAAACCCAATTGGAAGAAGGGGTTTCACATTTACGGCATGTTATGGAGCCCTACACAGCCTGGTGCCAGGTATAATGGTTTTACATCCCATCCGGTAGTGGTTCAGTGCTAAGGGTTGAACTGGGATTTTTTTTTTTAAACACAGAATTAATAGATAGCAGCAAGGTGAAAGTTAGTAGTTGTACAAGCGTTTTTCAAAAATGCTGCATGACTTAAACTTTTCCACAGTTCAAGTCATAATATTTACACCCTCCTGATACAAAACCAGTTGTTTCTTTCTACTGATGTGCTGAACTAACTCTCCTTTTCCACACTTTTTATCCATCCAAAAGAATAAGAAGGAAATTAACTAAAGCTTAGAATTGTTATCTGAAATAATCTTCAAGATGAAAGATATCTAGGGATATCTGGATTTGGTACTGTCCTGTGACTGAAGAAGACAGGAGAGTGATTAAATTTGCAGTTTCCATGCTCAAGGAGTGCGCCATAAATTATCAAGCAGTGTGTTTTGGAGCAGCCAAGCCCAAGTTGTCCTCAGTGCAACTGTGACACAACACAACACTGCAGAAAATAAATTGGTATTTGCTGGACTGGAGTGTTGAGGGAAGAACATGGCTCTCCAGAAGAGAGAAAATCCCAGGCGACTTCTCAATGGCAAACCTGGCCCCTAGACCTTACCCCAAAACTTTATATTTTATTAGGTAGCATGTTTGTACTAAACAGTCACTAAATACCAAAAGAGTCTTTGGAGCAAAGAGGAAAACCAAGATCTATGTAATCAAGGCCTAAACTATTGATATTAGATTGCAGAGTCATATGGTGTCTTTCTTGTTGAGACTTACTTTTGAAGCAAGGGCGTCCTTGTCATCTGGTTGCCTCTTTGCAACTTTGGGTGACTGTCTGCTTTGCACTCTGGCTGTTGTGAATCCTCTTCTTAAGCTGCAGGCTGGTTTTCCAGTTCTCCATAAAAAGCCAAGCTGTTCAGATCAAGGTGTCCTTTCTGCCTAGAAGTTCTATGTGGTGGTGCTGACCTTTAACAGTATTTTTTCAGAAATACTCAGGGTTTCTCAGTCAAGTGATGTGTTTCTGAAGTGCCACCAGCAGGAGTACACTGACCTCAGTTTTGAAGGAGAAAGGGCGATGATTTTCCACAGTATAGTTAGAGTTCTGACCTCCTAAATGCATGGGTTCTGCTTGGTTGCCTGCGGTAACCATAACCAAGAGTGAAATTTGAGATGAGGTTAGTTGCCCAGTAGGACTCACTGCAGGTAAGCCTTGAACAGTGCTTTATGTCTGCCTGGCCTGTTGTGTTCCTATTTGCTTTATTTTTTGTCTGTGTGGTGATCATTTACATAAGATGTGCTCTTCTGCTCGCACACAGCAAGCCATTTCCTGGCAGTGGTTTACTGACTCATTTTTATGAAGCGGGCATGTCAGCTTTATGGATTTGGGGTCATCTTGCTTGCTTAACTGTAGTCAGAGATAGTTTTGGTTTTGCACCACCCCCACCCCCTGCTAGGTTAAAGAAAATAACATTTTAGGCATGTCTCAGTTGTCTCCAGAATTAAAAACATCAGGATACTGAGAATAAAATTGGTTATGTTTGTATATCTGTTTTTCTTTTTCAAAATTGCTTGCTTAACTGCAGTGGAAAGTCAGTTCAAATCACAGATGTAGAAATGAACCAGTTATGTGTGAGCTGTGAGAGAAGATCAGACTTAGCCTCTGGGGTCTTTGGAGCATGTTCTTTTTTCATTGGCTTTTAATAAGTCCAACATCCATTTAGAGTTATGTTGTGTGTCCTGTGCTAACTCTTCTTCATGACAAGTTATTTTTTTAAGTCACAGTGAGGAAGTGAAAGTTCTAAAGATATTATCCCCCATGCAGTATCCTACGCAAATGCTTTCACTTCTGCACAGATTCAGCTCAAGTGATATTGTGAGACCATACTCTGCTTTAGCTTTGGGCATACAAGGTTATGAATTTGTTCCCTAATTGATAGACAGTTTTACACTGTCTCTCCAAAGGATTATTAGCATAATAACAATTAGCAGGGTTGCTCTTACTGAGATTTTCTTTTTCTACTTTGATAAAAGGCAGTGTGAATTCTTTTACTTCCTGCATATCTTCAGTCTGGGAAGAAAATCTAGAGCTAGTTTGTGGGGTTGATGCAGTGCTCTTTGATTTACTTCAGATGCTGTACGGACATCTCATTTTCCAGGTCACTTCAAAACGCTAACAGAACGTTAGCCTAAGATAGTCTCTTCTTGTACCCCTATGAAGTGCTGGGAAGGAGTCTGTTGCAGTGAGGTACTTCCTTTCTTTGCATCAACTCAAATATTTTTGTGATACCTACGTACACTGAGAAACCTGAGATAATCCTGAGTTTTGGGTACCTGATCAGGAACTCAGTAATACATTAAAGTTGACTTCGGTGTTCTGAGGTATTATATTTCATGTGTGTCCAGAGACTACTTTGAGAAAAAGCTGTAGGTTATGCCAAATGTAATACTGAGCAAGCATAGCTCTATAAGTGAACATGGAAGTGGGAATAAAAAGAAGTTATTTTAGGGACCCAACTCTTTTTTTTTCTTTTTTTTTTTTTTTTTCCCCTTATCAGTTACAATCTATAGTTTATGTTTTACTTACTTGGTATCTATTTACTGTTGTTTTTTTTTTTTTTTTTTTAGGATCTTTATGCCAAAGCTATGCCCAAATTAGAAAAAGCTGTTGAGCATGGTAGAGGTAAATCAGTTTAGTTTTCTTAACTAGCAATTTAAAATGCAGGACTGTACTATATTTTCTGTTAAAAGGGAATTCGACTAAGCATCTATATATATAACATCTAATGAATTTCAGACTACTTCATTTGCACTGTATATCTGTTTGAATTTCCTTTGTAGGTCATTGTGACACTACATTTCTAAATAATTAAAATCTGAGACCTGCATCTGTGTCCACCAATGTCACTAAAAAAGACAATTATGCAGGAAAAGAAGGAAAAAAAGCCTCACAATTTATTCCCTTGACCCAGCCTAGTAACTGAAACTTCCTGGAATGTTTGTTACTTATCGCAAGTGTTAGGCCTTTTGTTTGTAATGTTTAACCTTTTAATTTTGGTTTTCTTCCTTGGATCTCAGAAGAATTTTGAATTAATCCAAAATAATTTGTATTTATTTTTGGTTTTGGAGGCATCCTTACATACTTGGGCTCATCAGGGCTGAGCATGCATTTCAGATAGTGCGCCTCTTTTCCTTCAACTTAACAGTCTCAATCTTTTGAACTCCTTTGCATGAAAGGTTTTTTCATAGTTTTCCATTCCCCCATTGGACTCCCATCTTGGAGTGAGCTTTGTTTATGCTGTGTCTTTCCTTTGTTCTGTGGTTTGTTTTTTGTACAGTGTTTTTCTGAAACTAATTCTTGTTAATGTGTAAATGTAAGAATCCTTTTTGCAAAGGTTTTTATCACTAATCTTCAAAAAGATATAATGGAGATGCAGAAAAGCAAAACAAAACAGATGGCCCAGGAGCAAAGGCAAAAGCTTCTATGAAAATTGGTAAATACAATACGATGTTCAGTTTCATTCATGTGTCACTAGAGAAGATCTCAAAGGCTTTGAATTTTATGCCAGCAGATCTAAAATGTGCATGATAGTTAAATGTGTTTTGATAATTCTTTGTTTTCTAACAATTGCCAGCACGTATTGATGATTCCTTATCACAAAAACACTTTCACATTACATTAAAGCACTTTGTTCTGACTTCTTTTCAGAGGGCTGTGAATTTCTCCAAAACCCCCCTGCTGGGTTTTATCCAAGGCTTGGTGTGATAGGTTTTGCTGGAATTGTTGGATTGTTTCTTGCTAGAGGTAAGCGGGAACCTTTTGCACTGCGTATGTTATCATTTGGGATAAACAATTTATTTGTGGGTTTTTTGAATGCTATTTTTTAATTGTGACGCATGAGATCTGACTAACTGTACAAGCAGGATTCTACAATGTTCCTCCGAACACAAAGAAACTTCATGTAAAAGATGTATAATAACCATCAATTATTTTTTATTATTACTGTATTTGTTACCAGAATCTAGTCTTTTGATCTTCTCCGTTTCTAGCTTATAGCAAAAGTAGGAAAGGGTTTTTTAAAGCCTAAAAATATTTTTAATTGCTTAAGTTCTTGATCATATATATCACTGTAGAAAACTACAGAGGAATAAATTCCAGTAAAATTCAGAGGTTCCTGAAATATGATACATGTACAATTAGCTGCTTATTGAAGTTCCTTCGAAGTATTGTGTGTCGAGGCACAGATGTGCTGTAGATAGTGATACTCAGCAAAAGTACATGTGAACTCTGGGTATGCTATAAATACATGCACATTTTTTGCTATAGAAATGTGATACAGTTAATTTCATCACACTGATTGGAGGAACTAATATGTTTATGCTTTCATAGAAATCATAGAATGGTATAGGTTGGAAGGGACCTTAAACATCATCGGGTTCCAACTCCCTGCCATGGGCAGTGACACCTCCCACTAGGCCAGGTTACTCAAAGCCCCATTAAACAAAAATAAATGATACTTTTTCACAATTAACATTTCTTAAAATATTTTTTGTTTGTATTGAGATATTCAGTATTCCCAGGGAAGTGGTTGAGGCACCATCCCTGGAGTTTTGCAAAAGACAGGTTGGCATAGTGCTTAGAGACATAGTTTAGTAATGTGGGGGGTTTTTTTGTATGATTTTCGTTTGTTTTTTTTATCAGAGTTAGGTTGATGGTTGGACTAGATGATCTTAAAGGTCCCTTCCAACCTAGACGATTCTATGCTTCTTAATACAGTGAAATGAAGTAACACAAGAACAAAACTTGTAGGTAACTGAACTGTAAAGTTCTAGCATTTAATTACTAGTAAAGACTTGCTTTGGATAAAAATACATCTTTGTGGGGCCTGTATGTGTTGAACAAACAGGTTATGTATGCTTTGCTATGTAGAAATGGAAAGCATTCTGTGAATATATGCACTTACATGTGCATTCCTCAAAATATTTAATTTTCCAGGGAAGATGATGAAAGCAGTGCTTTTTTTTTTTTCTCCTAGTATATTTTTTAAAGTGAAAATCAAGGTCTCAAACTTTACCCATTTGAAGTTCTTTCTATTCAAATTCCTGCTTATTGATTTATGTGATGATGTATGAGATCAGTTTCCAGCCTTTACAACTGTTAGCAGAATTTGGAGTGGGGTGTGGAGCCTTGTGGCTGGGTCTAAAAGATTAGAGGGTCCTAAATTTAATAAAAATACCTCATAATACGAAAGTCAGATTTGTGAATCTTTTAGGATTGGAGCCATAATTTTTAAACTTGTTGTCTGGTTATAGTTTACAACACTTTCTGGAAATAACAGTCAGTATTCAAACTGTAGAAGGAAGTGCCCCTTAATTTTGATGCTACACAAAGTTAGAATCAAATTTCCCCTTTTTTAACCCTTCCTCCTTGGTGTCACTGCAAAATATTGCCCTCTTGGAAGGTACAGATAAAATCTTCCAGATCTAACCATTAACGCTTGAAGATACAGCTGCTCACTAAGTAGAAAGTACGGTATTCAGAGTTTAATCATGTGAATATTGTACAGTCATCCAGCTTGGTTTAAAATGCTATTGAAGATAATTTGCTGTGACCTTGAGTAGTACTGGAATGGGTACAGGAGTATTCCTAAACTTCCCTCTAATGAGTATCTCCAGCAGGTAGCAGCCTGCTGGAAGGCATTAATATCTTCAGCTATTACTTTTATTCATAAAGTGATATTGTAGGCACATTGATAAGCTATCACTAAGGAAGATTTCCCCATTCCCAGAAATGACAACAAAGTGTAATATTTCTGGTTGTAAAGATGCAATGAAGCTTGCCTTTTCTGGTCCTTCTTATAGCTAATTGGTACCAAGTTCTCTCTTCACAAGACTAGCAACATCACTTTATGAATGTCTCTTGTTTCTCATCTCATCATGAGCATATGTTAGTGGAAACACTAAATACTTCTAATACGCATTTCCTCTTCAAAATTCATTATTCCTTTATTAGAAGCACATGTGGCTTTGCATATAGAACAGGCTGTTCTATGACGAACGGAACTATTGCGTCCTGACTCCTGTACGTCTGTTTTATGACCTTTTTTTCTCCTGTACTGCTTGCTTTTCTCCTTTACCTGCTCCCTTCTCTGTTCCTTACTGACTGGATAAACTGCAGCATGCCCTCTAACAGATTCAATGGTACATACTGTCACTGGCCAGCCAGGATACACAACCTGTGGCCAGCTGGGGTAAGAGGATGAACTTTTCAGGCAGTTAGATTGTTTTAGACTTGTATAATTGAATAGAGAGTTCAAATTGATTAAAATGTTCAAAAATTACTTGGAGATTGAGCAATAGATGTATAGCGTAAGTACTTTCAAATGCTTTACAAATTGCTATAGTTAATCAAGAAAAATTACTCACAAGACCAGTTGTGGGAGAATCAATATTTGTGAGTCAAGGTAACTTACAAAGTTTGCATTGGAATGTCTGTTGTTCTGTTTGATGTATCAAAAGAATGCCATCCTAACCTTCCTTCACCTGAATTTTTCCTTTTAGTTTAGAAAAGAGTATCAGCTGGTATAATTCTCTTAAATATCTCTTAACTATCTGTTAAGATAAATATATCTTAACTATCTCTTAACTGCTTTTACTTCATTATTCAGTACTGAAATAAATTATGTATTTCTGCAGTAAATATAGTTGTGAGGTAATTTTCACTATGGAAAGATGTTAATAGAAATATTCTCTTATAAAGGTTAAAAGAATAATTACTGATCAGAGTAGTCACGTTTCTTAAGAAACCAGTGGGACTGAACAGAAAATATGCTAAACTATTTAATAAAATTGTTTTGATTATAATTAAAAGGGTAGGGCCATTCAGCTATCTTGGTTAACATACAGCCTAATGATGTTTTGGTTTGTGGTTTTTTTTTTTTTGTGTGTGTGTTATGAAACAGGCTCAAAAATAAAGAAGTTAGTGTATCCTGCAGGTCTCATGGGTATTGGTGCCTCCATGTATTACCCTCAGCAAGCGGTTGCTATTGCAAAGGTCAGTGATGATACCTTTCTTTGGAGAAGTTTCTTTTACTTTGATTATTGTCTCCTACCTTCAAATTAACTGGTGATTGTGCTTGGCACTTAACAAAATGATAGTTACGTTGTCAAAGAACATGCAGTCTAGGCTGAAAAGATGGTCGGATACTCTGTTTCTTTCAGTGATTTTTTTTTTTTTTTCATTTTCCCCCTAACATCAAAGTACCATAGAATGGTTTGGGTTCATTAGAGATCATCGAGTCCCAAGCCCCCTGCCATGGGCAGGGACACCTCCCACTAGACCAGGTTGCTCAAAGGCCCATCCAGCCTGGCCTCGAACACTTCCATGGATGGGGCATCCACAACTTCTCTGGGCAGCCTGTTCCAGTGCCTCACCACCCTCACAGGAAAGTCTTGCTGATATCTAATCTAAATCTACCCTCTTCCAGTTTAAAACCATTACCCCTCGTCCTGTCGCTACACTCCCTGATGAAGAGTCCCTCCCCATCTCTCCTGCAGGCCCCCTTCATGTACTGGAAGGCCGCTATAAGGTCTCCCCGGAGCCTTCTCTTCTCCAGGCTGAATAATCCCAACTCTCTCAGCCTGTCCTCATAGGAGAGGTGCTCCAGCACTCTGATTATCTTCATGGCCCTCCGCTGGACTTGTTCCAACAGGTCCATGTCCTTCTTATGTTGGTGGCTCCAGAGCTGTATGCAGTACTCATGAGAGCGGAGCACAGGGGCAGAATCACCTCCCTCAACTTGCTGGCCGCACTTCTTTTGATGCAGCCCAGGATGCAGTTGGCTTTCTGGGCTGCCAGAGCGCACTGCCAGGTCCTGTTGAGCTTCCCATCCACCAACACCCCCAAGTCCTTCTCCTCAGGGCTGCTCTCAATCCATTCTCTGTCCAGCCTGTATTTGTGCTTGGGATTACCCTGACCCAGGTGCAGGACCTTGCACTTGGCCTGGTTGAACTTCATCTGCAATAGTGTCTTCAATTTGAGGAACATAATTTCCTTTTTCTATCTCTAATCTCAAGAAATTATAAATTAATGTAAACATGCTTACTAAGTGCTGTTTGCATGTTTATTTACAATACTAAGGAAGCCTGGTATATCTTGAGAGTAAATGAAAAATGGGGTTTGAAAGAAAGAAAAAAAAATAAAAGAAGGGAGAGATACATATATTTCTGCAGAGAAAGCATGGGAACAACATTTTGAGGTAAGCGTTGTTATTGAAGTTTTCTGATAGACTTTCAAGAAAGCATG